>ML784354.1:418464-436987 GCA_009831015.1 Picea engelmannii
GTCCTCTTTTTTCAACTTGTATCCAAAACTAACTCAGAAAAAAGAAAGTCTAGTGTAGCTATGGCTAGGCTAAACCCTCTTTAATCAATGGCTAAATTAGTTTTTATCATGGGGACATGAAGCCACGACCTACTTGTGTGTTGTCTCCCTAGGGTTTCAATGATTAAGCAAATAGCAACAATGTAACCATAAAAGTAAGCAATTCTACCTACAACCATTCAATAAGGAAGTTTTGCATGCAAAATTTACTTACAAATCCATGAAGAGCATAATCAAACCCTAGTTGTAAACCTTCCAATGACAAAAACACCATATGCATGCCAAAAATGATCCTCCTCAAGTGTAGCGCCTCACTCCAAGAGCAAATATCCAAGACAAAAGATGAAAATAGTCACTCTCACAAGAGAGCAAGTTATGTTATGTTCAAATGAGGGTAAAACGTCCTCAATTTATATCATCTCTATGACCTTTAATTAAGAATTAGGTCATTAAAAACAACCGACAAGGCTGACTTTACAATATTTCATTATTTGTCACTTGAAATGCTAAAAATGTCAAAGTAAAGCTAAAGATGGAGACGTCAGGCCCCTAGAAGAGAGACGTTGGCCCATTTTGGGCATGATCAACATCCAAGGAGAAAAACGTTGGCCCCTTTGGGGCTCTTGCAACCTGTCACACATGCCAGACAAGTCTAACATGCTGCCACATCCTCCAGGAAACGTCTAGTCTGCCCTGGTGGCGTCCTGCCCATCAAATCCATCATACCACCTGCAGGGGCTGATCCCCCATAGGTCAATCTCTGCCAAAGCATCCTAATGAGGGTGTCCTTCTTCTTATTTGTGCAAGGGCTCGTCACAACTCTCTCCTTCCTCTGCCATCCCATCAACCATCTGATGGGCTCTTCAGCCCCATGGAGGTCTGAGCTAATCATCTCCCCATGTGCACTGATCCTCTTGTACCTGTCCGCTGAGCATGGTCCTGCACATCAAAAACTACGCCCTCCATGGGCTCATCATTCCTAGACATCATAGCAATTTAAATCATATCTCATCATTAAAATTATCAAACATATGCATGAAATCCCTATCACATCATCTAATAGCTCTAAGACATTACATAGATCTACTATACAAAGCTAAGGAAACCAACAAGACAACCTATTGGGCTAATACCCACAGGGGATGGAAAGTTTCCTCAAAGGATCATTCAAGCCATGTGTAATGATATGATATGGTTTTAGGGATGTCCAGTCATAGGTAGACCAAGGGCTGGTGTTTTCTGTGGGTGCCTTTGTAGGAGGCGAGTTGTACCCATCATGGATGCATTTTTTCCAAGCCCCTTTTTGCCTTATCTTTCTTTTATTACTTTTTTACTACAAGGTCTAACGAAGAGGACACTGCCTTGGCTTGGTGGCCAGAGCTGACAGCGTTACCCACTAGTATCTTCGCAGAGATGAGAAGGGTGGCTCGTGATGAGACCCCCTTTCCTTTGGCCATGCAACCAAAGGTCACTGCCCTGGTTTGGTGACCAGATAGTGGCAATGTCATACTACTAAATACCTATGAACATAATGGGTCGGCTCGTGATGAGACCTCCCATCCTCTTGGTTAGGTCTTGCATTTATTTATTTAATCATTTTTCTTAGGGTCCCTTAGTTTCTTATTGAGAGGCTTTTTATTGCCTTCTCGGGGATCCCCTGGGTGAAGCATCTCTAGGTTTTATTTCCTATGACTTTTATCTTTTACCAGCTGCTTTTACCCCCTGGGCCTTTAGCCCCTTCTTCCCACAAGACAAAGTGTACCCTGAGAGGTCATTCTAATGGCCAGACTAGGGGAATGGGATGGATGAGCGGGGTATAAGATGAAAAAGTGATAAAATGATGGGAGCGGACGATGGCTCTGCAAATCCCCCTTGGTGGCTAACCAAAACCCATGAATATTGGCTTGCTGAGTTACCCCATCAATTACCCCAACAGTGGTCAAGTGGATTAGTGTAAGATCCAAGCAGTCATCCGAAATGAAAGAAACCTAATGCATATATAAGAAGGTTATAATGATCAAATATGACACATAACATGATACCTCGGACCAATTACCTCATGGAGCAAGAGCCCTCTCTGATGCAAGCCCAGGCCGGTAGTGATGGAAGTTGGTACTGCTGGTAGGACAAATCTGGCTGAGAAGAAGAAAGATGGGCCCTCCAGGGCCATGCTCAAGTCACTCTTTCTCTCGCTACTCCATGTCTAGGACCATGTGGGCCTTGAGACATGATCTCCTAGTTATCCCTAGATATCGGGGATAACAGTAATCATATTGTCTTACAGTAGTTTCTTAATATGATTAGGTAAATGTGAAAAAGTAAACAAGTTAATTGATGCATTCATAAATGCAAGGAAGTTATGAACAATGAATCCTATTCATTGATTTGAGAGGACCACTAAGAATATGCTAGCATATTTTATTGCTAGCCATAAAATTAGGTTTTTAGATTAAAAGATCATTAATTGTGCACATTATCAATAGGTGTAAGCCTATCGACATAACCAGTTGATGGTGGAGAAGGAGTTCGAAGATGGTTTGATGGATAGTTATGGTCACCCAAATCGAAGATCCTCTAGATGAGGATCACATTATTGTTAATGGGTGTTGTCAAATGGTTAGTTGTCTGTAGCTGAATACAAGAAAAAGAAGTTATTCTAAACACTTTGATCATTCCCAGTTAGGTTAAAGTTGAATTATAAAAAAATTAATATTGCACCAGAAATCCTGTTCGACTTGGGTTTCACGTGGATGTGTTGGGTTGATTTCCAGCTAGGGTTTCATTTGTTTATTGACAAATCTGAATGCCATTTTCACACGGAGGCTGACCAACACTAGTACCAACATTTACAGTTGGATTCTATGAATCGATCATGTCTATTGAGTGTGCCCTTCAGACGTTAAGAAAGAATAATAATGCATATACCCAACTAGGGATTTTTCGATTTGGAAGTCGAAAAATGATGACTCCATTTTCCCTATGAATGCACTAGTCTAAGATCTCTCCCTTGAGTGTTTTGATCACAACCTTCAAACATACAAATATTTGAACAAACTACTAACACCTTCTAACCCTATATTAGATTGATCTACTAACCTTATTGCTGCTACTATTCAATGAATTTACAACCATACTTTGCAGCATTTAAATCTTTTCTAGGCAATTGAAAAGATTGACTAATGCATCGCCTTATTTGCTTCTGATGAATGTTGGTGTTATGATATTGATGATTAATCATTCTTGCTCATTTTGAATATTCTCTAAAGCATTAATTGTGAAGTATTGTCTTGTGATTATTGATTAATTATTGTTTGGTATTATTTTAGGGGGTTTGAAAAGGTAGACAATGTGTCCAAATAAACCAGAAAAAAAAAATTGAAGAATGCTACCCACAAACAACCTCCTTTAACAAGTAATTTAACTCTGAAATTTTGCAAATTCAAAAAGTTTTGAGCAGAGGTAAACTTGAGACTATTTTTCTAATTCCTTGAGAGAGTTTGAGGTCAACTGAATGGATTTGAAAATATGAGTAGTGTATCTTGATAACCCAGAAAATCAGATTAAAGAATGATGCCAAGAGACAACCCTCAAACAACCTTTCAATTATGTAATGTTTACCACATGTATTTAGTGTTTTGGGTAGTGAAATATATGAGGGAAATATTATAACGCCCTAGGGGGGGATTTGATCATTGGGGTGATTTGAAATGGGTTTTGTGGTGGTTAAATAACCCAGAAGCCATATTTGGGATTCCCTCCTAAAATAGTAATATAAGTCTATTTTGATCTTTGAAGAAAGTTGATTTCACATAGTGAACAAATCACTCTAGATCGTAAGAGTATGGTATCAAATGAATTGATTCTGACCTGCAAAACAAGTGAAATTGGTGCTAGGGTTTGATAGGGTATGATAGGTGGCTTAATTTGTTTTTACAAACCCTTGTTCTTTATATCTTAGGTCACTAAGTAAAATCGCCCAACAAGGGTTTTAGTGAATAATCTTCAATTAAGCTAAAAAAACTTAAACATTGTGATGGGTAAAATTTATTTATCGACCGAAGAAACAAGTGAGGAAGTCTTATCGACATTGGCTGATGGGGTCGATATTGGTTTGGTGAAGATACCTCCCTTTCCTAAGATTGTTGAAGTTCTCCACACCAACAAGTGAGCATGGGAAATGTTCAAGCTAGGGCAATGGTTTTGAGGGTTTTTCAAAGAGGGTATGATCATAAACTGAATATAACCTTAAGAAGGGTTACTAAAGGGTTTAATTAAATGTTATGTGAGAAAACTAAGCCATAGACATTACCTTTCTAGAACATTCAATTTAAATCAACTATTCAAGGAACAAGATAGGACAAGAACCATACATTAGTCGATTGATCCTCAACCAAACCCCCAACTTTCATAAAAAATACATCATACCATTGCCATTGATTTAACCATGGAAGAAAAACTCACTAACAATCAAAATATCTCACAAATTTTTTTTGTCAAGAAATATTTCATTTATTCTCCAATGAGTGAAAATGGAAGAGGACTTCATTTTTTATAGGTGAGGAGTCTCCTCAATTACATTACAAAACCATGTGCTATCTCAAAACCATTTTCTTTAATTAAACCTTGAGAAAAATAAAATAAAAATAAAATACATGGACAATTTGCTCATGAAATACAATATAGCTTTAGAAATGGTCAAAATATAATAAAATATAGCTCCAAAGAGATGTGTCCTTTCTAGAAGCTTCAAGCGAACGGTTCCAAAACAAAATGATAATTTTTGCGCAACAAATTACAACAACAATGTAACTTTGTCATTTTTTTCCCAATTTTCTATTATGACCCCATTTTGGAAATCCCATGGCAATTTTACATGAAATGGAGTTGAGTTGGTGGAATTTTTGGTAGTTTGTCAAAAGATAATTTCCCCTAAAGTTGGCCATCATGAGAAATGTTCTAAAATCATATCATAACCACCTCTAACCACCCACATGTGTGAGAATATTCCTCCAAGTAGCTCATGCATGCTCTGTATGCTGACAAGTGTACAAATCAATGATGTGGCATCCTAGTCATAGTCTAATGCACTATCACAAATCCCAGTGCAATGACACGTATATTGATGTGGTACACAGATCCCAAGGAAAATGTCAAGGATCCCAATGTCTGTAGATATGGCCATAGAAGAGTAAATGGATCTCCATGCATCATCATGGATCTCGAGACATGGTACATGTATCCCAATGCACAATACCCATTTGAAATGGTTGGTCTAACACCTTAGCTAGTCATTAATTGGTGGTGCCTAGTGACAATTTCTTAGAAAAACATACAAAAAAATGGGTTAATTTTAATACTTGTCTAAGTCTTACCTGGGGAACATTATTAACCATTATACATTAATCAAATCCTAAGAAAAACCTATATTTCCTAAGTTTTTAGGTGAAAGATAGGCAATTAATGTGAAATAGTGATGAAAGGGAAGGGGAATGATTCCATGTGATGAGTCTTGGACATGCATAGGTCATGTTTTTTTTTTTTTTTTTTCATTCATCCAACTTCATTTTGGCTAGGAATTTTTTGTAATATCCTTCTAAAGGGAGCTTATCATTAAGTTACCATCATCGACCTATTTTTTACTACCCCTTTCAGACTTTTTCTTTTGATGTTCACTTTATTGAACAAGTCCCTATTCTTTAGACATTCTTTAGAAAATTAGGGACTAGGAGAAACGACCTTATAGTGAGGGGCATTGCTCAAGTTTTATTTTTTTGGATTTTTTCTTTTAAAATTTTTCTATTCACCTCTTAGCCATGGTGGCTTTATTTGATTCGGGATTTGACATTGACCTTTCATTTTGACCTTTGAGAACTCATACATTACATGATACAATTGTTTTTTAATTGGATGGAATGAATGATACTAGGGGGGTGGAAAGTGGTTAGTGTGGTTAGGATATGGGCATCTCTATACAGTATAAACACCCAGTTGTACAAGTTAACCAAGGAAAAGACACACTTATAACATAAAACATGTTTCCGAAAGTACTATGAGGCAATCAATAAAATTATGTGCGTTATGAAATGCCAATTGATAATCCTTAGTTGTTTACCACTTCATGACACACAAAAAGGTTATATCATCATGTCAAAATAAATATTAATACATGGAATGTTAATGGAGTAAATTGGACCATACCATACCACATCAAAGTGCATTTGTCATATGAGGTGCGAGATTGAACTTAGCTACATCATAGCTAAGATAGCATGATCATGTATTAATGGAGAAAGAAGAATGAATCTATCTTGATCTAACAAAGGGGTGCATGTTATCTCATGTAAGTAAAAACATGACACCCTTGTGAGGGTATCCAAAAGTTGTTACCCATGAGAGGGTAATGTCTATATCCTACTTGGGAACATGCACTATATGCAAGAGTGTATGAGAACTCCAGAATATCCACATACATACGTTCTACACACTATGTAATCTAGAAAATGATGTAAAATTATGGGGCAAATATACCACTCTGATTAATAAAATGAAAGGAAACTATTGTGTGGAATCAAAATGTTTTCACTAAGTCTAGACATGAAGTGAAAGCATATGTAATAACTTATTTAAGTAAATCAATATGCATCAATGAAAGAAAACAAGGAATGAAAGTGAACACTCAAATGGCAAGCAATCATGCATGGAAAGAAAATTCATTCTTACTAATGCCTAGGGAGCTTATTATGATGATAAGGTAAGGAGGTTAGGATGATCCCACTAAATCATGAAAGTAAGGAGGTTAGGATGATCCCACTAAATCATGAAAGCGAGGATGATAAGGTGAGGAGGTTAGGATGATCCAACTAAAATTCGTGATAAGGTGAGGAGGTTAGGATGATCCCACTAAATCATGAAAGCGAGTAATATCCAAACCGTTCAAAATCCACCTCACCATAGAAGCTTCTCCTTCTAGAAGCATCGAGAAGATGCTCGTTTTTCCCATGTATAGGAATTTCAGCACCCTAGCTATAGAGAAACCTACGGAAACTCCGCAACCTAGCTATAGTGCAGCCTACAGAAATCAAGAATTTCCTCACCCTAGCTATAGTGAAACCTATGGAAACCAGAAATTTCCTCACCCTAGCTATAATGCAGCCTACATAAACCAAGCATTTCCGCACCCTAGCTATAGTGCAGCCTGCACAAATCCTCTTTAATAGGGTTTTAAAAGAGGAAAACACAACTTCTTCTCTTAGGAAGAGTTCTTCTCCCTTCTTTCTTCAAGAATTCAGGCCACTGACCCCTCTGAAGGAAACATATAGGTTTACATCATTAACGATCATAGGGATGATGAAAATAATGTGTAACAGAGAGCCCACCAAAGTATGAAGTTAGAACATAGTGATAGTTGAAATACTTTGTCGAGTGTGTGTAGGGAACAAGGAACACACCGGTCGGAAACCTACCAACAAACAAGGAAATATAGTACAATAATATATCATCATTGAGGTAGGCATTCCCATACTCATAATACAAATGAATCAAAGCATAAATTTCGACATGCAAAGATCCATGTCAAGTAAGATAGGTCATGGCCATCAAACATACACTATGGATCCATGCCAATATGACTCAAATTTGAACATAGCCACCAAAAATACACTGTGGATCTAAGTGTTAAAGACTCAAATTTGAACATAGCCACGAGACATACAATGTGGATCTATGCACTAGTACAATATGAATATACTCCAACACAACCTGAATCTGTCAGAAAACATCTAGGGTCTTCATCTCCACCACTCTATAGTACGAATATAACCATGTGATTATAGGTGCTGAAGTCCAACATGGTAGAAACCACTTGATTACCGGTCATTAGTGTATATCATTAACAAGTGCGAGGGAAATCACCATTAATGTCAATCACTCCCAAGGTACTCTAGTACAATCTGACGAATGTGAATTAATGAGTTGAAGTCGAACACTCAGCGGAATCTCCCGATCAGAGGTCAATAATGAAAACCCACTGTGGAAAGCGAGGAAACATGCCATTGAGGCATGCAAGTTCCAAGGTACCAATTATTTTCTAAGTCTAATTCATGGATAATGAGTTGAATTCGACAGGAAAAGACACATCACATGAGGGCCTTAATGTATCCCCCATCAATGACACGAAACTAGTAACAAGATTTGAAGTAGATGAGAGTAACCAGTAACTCAGGACTGACTCAGGGATGACCTATGCAATAGAAGTCTTAAGGAATGCATAAATGGCCAACGCAATAGGAGGCTTTTCAGGTTGAACTTCTCTTTGAACATATTGACGACATGACAATTATCTTGGAAACACTGACTCAACAACAGGGATCATAGACCAACTTGTAATCTTATAAAGGAGTATGATCAAGAGACAAGTGGATTTTCCAACCTAGACACAAGGAAAGTGAAAGGGTGTCATGTTCAAAAGCGACTCTTCCATGGAATACATGCTTAGAGACATTTCTTTCCCAATTCCCCCCCCACCATTTCTGGCGAGTACCTCTTTATTTTTACACAAGCTGGAGGAGGATAATATATGCTTGAAATGTAAGCTCATCCTTCGAATGAGTCCTTCAGAGTATGTTTAACGAACCCTAGGAAGGAGTGGTTCGGTCCCATATGGGCCTTTCGATGTTTGTTTTACGAGTCCAAATAAAGAAAACTCAAGGGTTTTTCATGTTTAGAGAGTCTGAAAAACACTTAAAGAGAAATCTCTCAGTTCCTTTTTTGTAAAGTAGTCTGATGAGACCGAAAAAGAGATAAAATAACGCTCAACAAATGTTTTCTTCAAGTAATTTTATGAGCGTGAAAAGAACAAGGTCGCTCGACAATATTTTCATGTTTAGAGAGTCTGAAAAGAGATTAAAGGGAACTCCAGGGGGTTCCTTTTTTGTATAACCTTTACGAGTATGAAAAAGTGATAAAAGTTTACTCGGTTACATTCTCATTGATTTACGAGCACGAGAAAGAACAAATACCAATATCGGTAACTTATTCTCATGTATTTACGAGCATGAGAAAGAACAAAGACTAAGCTCGGGATTGTCTTCATTTTTACGCAAGATTTAAAACAAAACAAAACTATGCTTGGACCTGGTTTCATTTTTACACAAGCTTGAACCAGAGGAAACTATGCTTGGGGTAGGTGGTTTCATTTTTACACAAGCTTGAACCATAGAAAAATATGTGTGCGACTTCCCAACACATGGTTGGTACTTAGCCCCCAACTTAAGAAGCTAGTGGCTCAACTTCAACATGAAGTCCAGAGGCTAGAAGCATTGCCCCCTGAGATTCGTTTTGTCCAACTGCAAAGGTGGAGGAAAGGAAGCTTCAAGTACTAGATGAAGGACTTGACTCAATAGAGAGGGGGAAGTTGTTTCATGTTTTAACGAGCTTGACACAAGATAGGAACTATGCTCGAGAATATAGGTTCAATCCCTAGACCTCTGTTTCATTTTTTAACGAGATTGACATAGAAACATGAACTATGTTCATAATCTTTGTTTCATTTTTTAACGAAGTTTCCACAGAGACACAAATACTATCCTCATAACTGGTTTCATTTTTTAACGAGCTTGAAATCAGAAAAACATGCTCAAATATCTCTTCTTGATCATGGCTTCCAAGAGGACAATGCTCTGGAAGGACACCATGTTAAGGGACAAAACTTGGTCATGGCCTCCAAGAGATCTTCACTCAATGGGAGAAACACACTCTGGAAGGAACACACATCGAGGGCTGCGATTGGGGGAAGGAGATCAGGCTCCAATAGCCTTACTGAAGAAATTACCATGTCAATTACCGGGTCCAATTCATAAGGGAGTGAGCCTATAGTGAGAGGCTCATCTGCATCGTCAATTGAAGGCATGGGAGACAATACCACATAATTGACCTCTGGCAGGGGTGATATCATCTACATATAAGAACCATTTAGGGAAGTAATCCAGTAAGGACCAACGAATAAAAGTTGATCAATAGTCACAATTCTTCCATCGTGAGAGAAAGATATCACACGAAAAAGAGTGGACACAATATCTTTCATGGAATAGACATAATCCCGCCCAAGGAGTAAAAAGAAATCCAAGGGGTCTTGGACTACCATGACATCAATAAAGATAGTTTTCCCTCCCAAAGTTATAGGAAACTGAGGAAGGGTCCCTAAGGGTTGATTGGTTCTTTTGTTAAAAGCTAACAGATTATGTGTAACCGGCACAAGCTAAGGACAACCCAAATCCTGCCAAGCAATAGAGGAAAAAATACTAACAGACACACCTTCATCTATCAACTTCTGAGGAATGTCCCAACCACAAACCTGTATTGTAATTTGAAAAGGAATGTGAGAGGGAAGACGAGATCCAGTTAACACACCTTAATTAAAAAGGATGGCTTCATTACTTGGGGGAGGTTCCACAAGAGAAGGAGGAATGCCCCCCAGTACAGTAGATTTTGTATCAACAAGAAAAACGTGGGCAACATCGAGTTTACTCTCTATTGGGAGAGTAGGATCGATTGATAACGGTGCCAAATCGACCACTTGGGTTTCATTCTCCAAGGGGAGAATGGGGTCGATGGGTGTAAAGGGATGGACCATTTGGGTTTCACTCTCTAACGGAAGAGTGGGATTGACTGAGGATAGGATCAGAGCCATCACTTGGGTTGCACTCTCCAAGGGGATAATGGGGTCGATGGGTGGAATCAGATTGACCACTTGGTCAATTGGTCCAACTAAGGACGTGACCATATTGACTACCTAATGGGGGAACCATATTGATCATTCCATCAAATACATGTGGGTTGAGAGAAATCTTGCGATAAGCAGCTGGAAGTTGAGGCAGTGAAACAGTCATGTCTTCCAGTAATTTTGAAGCTTTGTCCATACGAGGGAAAAGGTGAGTTTGATGACTCCCTCTGCATAACCTACAAGGAAACTTGACTCTACTTTTCTTCTTCCCAAGGGTATTTTCACTAGTTGAAGGGAGGTCATTAGCATGTTGTTCAGAGGCTGACGACATGGGTTGGCAAGGGTGTGTAGACCATACTTCTATAACCTTGGATAGACCAGGGTAATCCTTAAAAATATGGCTACCCTTACAAATCCTGCAAGGGTACCTGGGTTTACGGGTTGTTTGGGTGATCTTGACATCATCAACACTCCTAGCATGATCAACAATAATTGGTTTCTTTCCAACACGTCCGATAGTGGTTGGAATTTGAGATCCTTGTTTATTTTTATTCTTCTTATTCTTCCTTTTCTTATTCTTCTTATCCATCGAGTTACTAGCTTCAGAGCTTTCACTCGACGAAGAAGATGAAATGGAAGAAGACCTTGCAAGTGGAGAAGGTGAAGAAGATCTTAATGGTGAAGAAGAAGAAGGATCAACATGACATTGATGTTCTTGGGGGGAAGTGCTTACAACAGAATCACCAGCTTCATTCAATATTACCTGAGTAGAAAAAAACCATACTGGTAATCCAATTGTGAGACCTGGAAGGCTCAAAGTAGCGATGTGAGGAGGACCAATGTTCCCGTAAGAAGGAAAAACAAAAGGTTCCCCTGGAACAGGGGTTCCTTCATTGGTCATTCTGGGAACAAACGCCATTAAATAAAGATCCAACCTAGAGTCTGCTAGGGAGAATAAACAACACATGCTAAAAATCTATTAAGCAAGCAAGCAAGCAAAACCTTCTCATAATGAACTCACTAGTTGGTGATGAAATCCAACGTCGCGGGAACAAAGTAAGAAGGGGCTGAGATAGAGCAGGTGGAAAAGTTACATTGATGACCTGATTAACGGACTTATACCCTGGTGCAATCTCCCACACATAATCGTGGGTATACCCTCCAAGGATCTCGAGTGATTTTGGCCAACGTCGATTCTAGGTACCGTGAAGAATTTCCCCTCCATAGTCACCTTGTGTAAATACCCTAAAGAGATAGGCCACTAAGGTTACCAATTACTACAGTGATGCCTAGGGAAACAATCGACAGTCTGATCCACACGCAAGGGCAGGGTATCTAGCCTAAAATCAACTTGAAAGGCTTCCACTCATCATTGTGGGTATACCTTTCATAGTTCGTGTTAAAAGAGAAAATTGTTTGGGTTTATTTGTTTCATATCTATTTTCTATTGTTGTTAGCTATCTTTGAAACAAAAAGTTTTAATTTCTTGCTTTATATTAGATTGGGGGCATCCTTGCATTTGAAGTAGCGAAATAACATGATTTTTGGCATTTTTTGGTCTTGAATTCTGAAATTTTTTCTGGGGGGGGGCATGAATCGTGTATTGGTGTATAGTCTATTTTTCTCATTTCTTGAAGATATTGATATTGATGAGTTTTAAAATTTTGGGGCATTGTGCATATGGGAATGATAAATGTTTTCTCCTTCTCGTAGCATAGCTTTCATTGAAATGAAAAGATTTCATATTCATCTCTTTGCATAACTTTCGAGTCTGTCAAACCACCATATTGTCCACGCCATTTTCTTTTTGAGTAACAACAGCCATAAAATAAAGTGCTTATAAAAATTGATTAGACATTTTTATATTTTTCGGTAGCAAACCTACATTAGATTAGTTGTAGGGTTTTGGAGTAGGTGTGAAAGATAACTTTCCAAAGCTACTAACAAACATAGAATCTTGAGTTAGGGAGTGGTGAAATCCACTTGCTAAATTTTTTCCTGGGAAGCCCTTCTAACACAAGGGTCAATCACGAGGTCGCATTGAGACTGGCAGAGTTACTCACCCTACTTTGGGATTTGGGATTATGTTTGACATAATCCCAAATCCCAAAAAGGGCCCTAAAAGGGGGCAAGATCCTGCGATATTTGCTTCGTCTTGCACTTCGCCTTCGACAGCCTGTCAAAGTCCCAAAATTAGGTCAAACATGACCAAGAATCCTCAAAACTTGGTCAAGGGCCAACATGCCCCCAACACTTACCTGTGACTCATCCCGAGTCACTCTGATCTGACTAGTCTTGCTTCAAAATCCTTGAGCTTGGCTCGAGATGCTTCGACTTGTTACTGTGCTACGACCTCCTATTCAATGAACTCTTGTATGACTGCTTCGTTGACAGGTCCTTCGAGACACTATTCAGCTGTAGTGACAACCTTCTCTAGTTCTTCTCCTCGACCTTCAATTTTTGTGAACAGTTGGTAAGCCTCGTCCTGTACAGGTTGGAGCCTCTAAGTTACTTCCATAACTCTTCTCTGAATAGTATGGACATGCTACTGGGCAGTGCGCTGCTCTTGGGATCGTTTCATTCTTTCCACAGCTGTCAGAGGCTTAAACTGTGCCTGTATTGTCTCTGCTTGATACTTCGCTTCCTGGAGATGTGACTCCAGTGCCTTCAATTCTGAATCCTCAGTGAGTTGTTCATACATTTGGGCACTGCGATCACTCAGTTGCTTGCATTTTAGGGAAAGGAATTTTATTCTTTCAACTGCACTTTGAGTAGTTGCTTCCCTTTGGTCCCTTACATCCTGCGGGGTGTCAGGTACAATGCTAAGCTCTAAATATGTTATTCATTGTTGTAGTTGTTGGACATATTCTGTGAGATGATCTAATTGATACATGACTCAGTCTTCAGCCTGTAGCTCTAAGCCTATCATAGAGTGGAGGGCTTTGTTTACTACTTCTTTTACTTCGAGCTTCTCTACAAGCAATTGTTCTTTCTCTTGTTGCATCTGTGCTTTCTCCGCTTCAAACTTGGCCTGGAGAGAAAACTTCTCATGTTCTGCAATTCTGCGTTGTTATACAATGTCACCTTGTACTTGCTTTAAGGTCTAGGTATCTTGTTCTACTTATTCTTGTGCTCGACGAAGACGAGCTTCGACTGCATCAACTAATCGACAGAGTTGGGTTGGCTCATCCCCCAACTCTGGTTCTCCTGATGACATGGGCGCAATGGACATTACATGGCTGGAATGAAGGGCTTGTTGTACCCCTCGGAACTCGAACTTAATTCTGTCATACATTTCCTCCTACTTAGCTTCTTGTTTCTCTATGATTTCCAGTGAAGCGTCGTTGAGGGCTGCTATGATGAAATCAAAGTCATCAATAGTAAGCACGGTCTTCACCTTGGTCATGGTGGCTCTTGATTTCTTCCGAGAATAAGGTTTCAGGGGAGAAACCTTCCTCTTCTTCAAGGGATTGGTCTCATCTCTCGGTGGTGTTATTTAGCCTTGATTCTATTTAGCTTCTGTACCATTTATTTCTTCTACTTCATCATCACCCCCTCGGTTAGGTGATACTGAAGTAGTCTTTCCTGAGGCACTGCTTAATTGTTGTACTTCTTCGATCTTCTTCATTTTACTGGGTCTGGGTGTATCATGCATGGTTTATGGCTTGTCAGGGTCAGACATCTCTACAGGGTTTGCTGGAATAAGGAGGTCTGTCGACCAGTCCTTAGTGATCTCATCAAGATCCTCTTCCGTGAGCTTGTAGTACAACTGCAGCTGCTCCTTATGTTCATCGGCTCACGCAGTAAGGTAGATGAAGTATCGATCTGCACAAAAATCCATCAGAGGTCGGAATCTCTGTAAGGTGTTCGGAGTCATGCGAGGTTCTTATTCTATGGCTCTCTTCAGCTGAAGGTAGTACGTATGAAAAACAATGTTCAACTTCCAATGTTTGTTCATATCGCTCGAGTACCATAGTGTGGCAAACTTTGCAACAAGCGCTTCAAATGGTTCAATATCCGGTAAGTTCACACCTTCTGGAATCTCCCAGGAAACAAAGGCAATAAGGATCAGGAGCCAGCTGAAATGGAACTCGTAGCCATGATCCTGGTCTTCGCGGCAATCTAGCTCCAGTTGATTCACCAGGTATTTCACCCAGTGCATCTGTAAACCTTCTACGCACTTTCCCGCGAGGTCAACAACAAATTTTGTGACCTGCGTAGGTGTTTTCTTCCTTACTAACTTTCCTGCAATTAACTGACAGGCGAGGTGCACTGCACCATTCTGGATGGAGGCTACCTTATAGCCTCACGTTCCCTTTTCGACATCACCATATGTATCCTTGATTTTCTGTGCTAGTGCGTGATCTGTGGATTTTCCTTGATAGAACTCTTGTGGATTGGGTCCTTGCATACTCAAGCCTATGATCCTATGGATCATCATTGGGTTGACTGTGATACGATGGTCTATCCATAAGTAGCCACCATGGTAACATGAAAGTAATAACTTGACACAGGCATTGACTTCTTGGTTCCTTCCGAAGTGTGGGATCTTCATGACATTTAACAGAGTGGACTGTGCGAGGTTCATCGTCCATGGTTGAGGGATTATCTTTGAGTTCTTCCCCTTTGTCTTGGTCAGGCACTTATACGGGGAAATCATACTATAGTTTTTGCGATCTCTGAGGCTGAAGTCACTGAACTTCAATGCTGTGATCTTATCTTGTTGTGCGTGAACTGCGCATATCCCCTTTGGGAGGTACGCAGTAACTATGGTGTACTCAAATTCTCTTGGCATGCTATCTCGACTCACTGCCTCGACCAGAGGTGGGATGTAATCCGACAATATGGATGGGATCAACTTCACATTGGCTAGGTCCTCTTTGTGTTTAGTTCTCTTTTCTGCTGATGGTCGGGAGGATCTGACTCCGCGAGAAGTTGACGGAGAGGCTTGCATTCCTCTCATCGATGATGCTTGAATACTTGCAGACATTGATCTTTCAAACATTACTCTTTTAGTCATTAGGTCAATAAGAACTTCTTCGACAATTTTCTCTGCAGCGCTAAGCTCGTCTGACATGCATGCTCGTGGTTGAATGTCTCAGGTTTGAAGAGTAATTGTTCAATGCAAGGGGATAGATGGCACTAACATGGTGATCACTGTGCGAAATCAACTATGTTGCAAGCTTTGACAGTCACGATTGACAAAAGTGTTCTTGTTGTGTGGCACAATGAGATAAATAGATAACTCGACAATGGATCTCTTGCAACGGGTGAGAAACCTTCATTAACTCAGTTCTGTCCATTGTGGCGTGGTCCCAATGGTCTGGTGGTGAACTTTCTGACCATAAATGCCTTTCTACCCGTTCGGGTCGTCGATCGAACGATTATACTATCTCTAACAGTTATATTGATTCGCCATGACGAAGTGCCATGTGACGTTGTTATGATATTTTGGCAAAGCTCCAATTTTGCAAATTTTCCTTCTACGAAGTTCCCTCAGGAATCTTCTATAACTTTTCAATCTTAGCTCTCTTCTTACTTAGTTTTCTAGCCTTCTTTCCAGTGAGCTTCATCTTGGAATTCCTTTTTCCATTCTGATTCTTATCTTCTTTCGGCATAGTAACTTTGCGTTGTTGAGGTTCCTTCCTAGAAATCAAGGGTAATACTTCATTTGTACATGGAATAGGTACTTCAGTCTTTTGTGGGTCTTCTAATGTTCTTCCAACTTCGACATCCAAATCTCTAGTTGGAAATAGCTTCGCCTGGTTCTCCTATTTTTCAATCAAGTGTGCAATCCCCTTAGTCATGAAATCTTTTAACTCTTGCTTCTTCTGCTCTAGGATTTCCTCTTCTTTCTTCTGGCATGATCTCC
The DNA here is from genome assembly GCA_009831015.1 of Picea engelmannii. Taxonomy (NCBI): domain Eukaryota; kingdom Viridiplantae; phylum Streptophyta; class Pinopsida; order Pinales; family Pinaceae; genus Picea; species Picea engelmannii. The sequence goes on from ML784354.1 coordinate 435,096, forward strand.
TTCAATCCAAGGTTTTCCTAATAACATAGCAAATGGAGCGTTATTCTCAATAAATTTAACAACTTCAGATTCTTCCTCTGTCGAAGTTCCATGAGCACTCATAGATATTCTGGTAAGTCTTCCACATAGGGTTATCAACTTTCCTCTAAATAATCCTATTCCTCCCAATGAAGGAATCATAGTAGGATTTCCTAGAATTTTCCAAGTTCTTCCAGTTATGATATTCACCTGTGTTTCCTTATCCAGAACACAGTCAATGTCGAAGTCTCTTATTCTTGCTTCAATATACTCTTTTTCTCTAAAGACCTCTGATAAACTAACATGTCGGTGATCATTCAGGGTTTCTTGCATCTGTAGTAATACTTTCTCTGATCCTTTCTGGGGTTATGTCATAATCTCAGATTCTGGATCTGCCTTAGGGTTTTCTTGGTTCATATTCATTCTTTCAACCTTAGCAATCATTCTAGGGCAATCCAATACTTCATGGTCCAGAGCTTTGCAACATAGGAAACTAGGTCTCTTTCTAGGGAATTCCTTAGCTAGATGTCTCGGTCTTCTACAACTGTAACAAAGGCTTAATCCTCTCTTTCTCTTAAATGATCACTAACCTTTCATGTACTGGGCGCTAGGATCATGGTAGCTAACCTGCAAAAAATTATTTCTAGGATCCTGCATCCATTTGTTAGTCCAAACATTCTCTCTATGAATAGGTATAACATATCTTTCACTATTCTTATCAGATTTATTCATATCAAATCCTCTTTCTTTTACCAGTGCCCTAGTTTTCAAGATAGGACAAATCTTATCAAGCATACCTAGATCCATACTTTAGAAACAAAAATTTCCACTAATCCTATCTTCAGTAGAGCACAAAGCTTCCATATCTTAAAACTTTTTACTATTCTTACCTTTATTAGAACACAAAGCATTCAGACCTTACCTCTTTTCTTTAGATCAGACTTCTTTTTTTAGCACAGAGCTTCACAAATCAAGTAGAATATTGCGCACTAGAGTGATAGATCTATGCACAGAGATCTCACAATTTCAGGTAAGGTCTTTGCACGAAGCTTCTTTTTTCTCAGTTCCCAACAATCATAGTTTTAGTTCAGATCTTCGCACAGAGCTTCTTCTTCCCCAGTTCCCAACAATCACAGTTTCAGTTCAGATCTTCACACATACCTTCTTCTTCCTCAATTCCCAGCAATCACAGTTTCAGGTCCCGGCAACAGAACCATTTGTTGGCACAGGGCCAGACCCAGGGTTCAACAGTACAACAACGCACCAACAAAACCCTAACTACCGACCCTTTCAGCAACACTTGCGAAGCAGATGAAGTCTCACCCGAGGTAGAGGCAGGGGTGGTTGCAGGACTCCAGTGTCTGCAACCTTAGCTGGGACATAGATTTGTGATTCTAATCACTTAATAGAGAACTCAACAATTATATTTATCAATATTCAGTTCTTAGTTACAGTGCAATTAAACCCTAATTATAGCCTAGCGCAGTATTCAACCATATCTAGCATCTAACCGTACTTAGCATGACGAAACATATCATATCTTAACAGATTCATCACTAAGCACATGTATACCAGTCAGATCTAACATCCATCCATATTATTAAGCACTAAGCATCGATAAATCATTCATCTATATTAAAGAACTAAGCACATTAACATATAAACACATCAACACATTTCACAAAGCAGAGCAACATAGCCTATACATGGTGTTGAGTCTCAAAATGGTCTTTATTTTCACTCCATTAATTCACTAAAACCTTCACAATTACTTCCATTTCACCTTCATATCACCTCCACATCATTACATTTACCTCATTATTGGGTTAAAACTATGCTTTTCCAAAGTTTATCAATTCTTAACATTTTTAAGT
>ML784354.1:450151-501450 GCA_009831015.1 Picea engelmannii
ACACTTAGGGCTATGGAGTCAAACTTCTGAAAATGAATGGAAGCTCTGACTGGTCTGTAGAACTCTCCAGAGGATAAAGGGTAAATGAGGCGATAAATCTTAGTTATAAATTGTAAATTTGCAGAGTGTAGGAAGAAAATAAAACATATAACTGCATCAGAGCATTAAATAAATGAATTCTGAATTAGTTAAGAAGAACTTAAAACAGTTTAAATTGCTTTAACCGAGAGAATCACAAGATGAATTCTAGGCCTTTGAATATCCAATTTAAACAGAATAAAGTGAAAATGAAACCAGAAATACAAGAAATACATACAAAGAGAGGAGACAAAACTCAGATCACCACCATTAGAATATTTTCATGGAAACTTCAAGACTTCTTCATGTGTATTCAATTCAGCTTCAGAAAATTACAATTTAAGTTTCGAACAACTAAAATCATTCCCTTGCACTTCTTCCAACCCCTAATACATTTGGAACTCCTAATATTTATACAAGTTTGAGTTCCTTCGATTTGAAACCGGTTACAATGATTGAAATGAAACGTTTCAGTTTCTGAAACTGATTACAATAATTACAAATGACAGTTTCAGTATTGGAACCGATTACAATGATTAACAAGAAAATGTTTGATGATCTGGCTTCTAACTCCTCTGACACTTTAGTTCCTTTCTTTGCCACTTGTCCTGTTCTAGTCTTCCACCTAATCTACCATCTCCAGTTACACCTGGACATCATCTACTAGACCCTGGAAAAATGCACTTTGTCTTACCTAGCCATACTATCTCCTTCCATTGCAAGTCAGAAGGGATATCATAGTATATCATTTCCTTGATCAGGATCTCCATGTCAATGCATGAAGCATATGACATGACTGGTAGTCCAAGTTTCACTGTTTTGAACCGATTCAGAATATCAAATTCTATAATTAGATGTTCAACCAATGCGGCTCCTTTCAGATTTTCTTCCAGGGTTTCAAACTTGGAGTGATCCATTTTGAATTGAGTGATCCAGGTGGATATCGGTGGCCACCCACCTTTTTCGACTGGCTCAAAACAGTTTTCTGGCAAATTTGGCAATTTACTATTTTTAGCAGTTTTTAACTTCCGGGGCCATTTTGAGGGCCCAAATGAAGTTTTTTCGAGATTCAAGTTCTTAATGATAATCAAAGGAATGATTGAGCCCCCAAAATGAATCTCCTCGACGATACCTTTCCAACGAGTTATCATATACCTAAAACGAAGATTGTATGCAAAAGTTACGACCTCGGGAAGTTGATGTACTAACTTACTCAAACGGGGCCCACATGACTTTTGGCGCTTCATCTCCTAGGGTTAGGTTTTTGGATGTCTAGGACTTTTGGAATTCCTGTTTATTGTAAAAAGGCCTTCAGAGCCTCATTGTAATCATCTTCTTGCGAATGCGAGTAGCCGTCACATCTCTTCTCAGAGATAATCTGCCACCATTCTATCAAGTCTTTCACTCTGTATTTTACAGTCTCTGTAAATTTATTTCATTAATAGAAATCATGTATTATTGTATATCCGTGTTTATGAATGCATCTCTGATACATTTATGTTATATTATTGAATATTTGCAATATCTCTGTGCATTTCTTTATTATATCTCCACTCTCATTTCGTGTCGAAAATAATCAAGATCATTGAGTGAGGAGAGCATTGTATTCTTCCTGATCTTTGTTGATATGGGCACAATTTGAAAGTGAATTCCTCAGTTCCTTCTCAATATTTTCCCTGACTTGTGGACATTTTTCAAGTGCACCATAGTTGATCTTCCTCTCCCACTCTTTTATGCATGGAAATTATGGTATATCATTAGGGTTTTATGTAATCCACCACTGCATCTCACTCAAAACTTGTCAGATTGTGGCAAACTATATGTTCTTGATTTGGGATCTATTGTGTCGAACCATAATTTGGGTGGCTATTTGCTGGAAAACCTATAGATTTTTGTACATATCCATTGTCATATTATGCATTTCTATCCTAACTCCCTCTGCACATATCCTAAACTATTTGATGTTGTCCCTGTCACTTTTACTGTGTCGTACTTCCTCTTCTAATGTTCTTATCCTTTCATATTTTTCCTCGCTTCTATGCACCAAGTATTTTAGATTTTTCTCTAAATCTAGTGTGAAAGAGATACTAGATAAGGCGATTGAAAGAGGGTTGTCCCCGACATCCTCTATTACATTAGTTTCAGTCATTACTAAAAAATGAGCCTTTTCAAACAATGATAGCTTTCTGGTTTTTTGCAAGATTATCTTACCAGATTCTTTGTCGAATCTGAAGGAGTTTAAATTTTCAACCTTCAAGGCCTTTGATGATGTGTACGCTCCAAATCCTAGCTCGCCTGATGGGAAATGTCCCCCTATGAGTGGGATGTTAGTTGATGATCTCAAAATATCCATGTCCATGGTATCTATGTTGTTATTTATTTCTTCTTCCTCCTTTTTCCATTTTTCTTCTACTGTTGTTGATGCTTCAATTGTTGTTGTTGCTTTTTCCTTTGCTTCAACTTGTGCTTCTTATTCTTTCTTATTTTGTTTGAATTATTCTTCTCTTCTTTTCCTTTGTTTCTTATTCTCCCTTTTTTGTTTGGAGGTCATTTTGACTATCGTTACTTCTTCTATTTCTGCTTTATGTCACTATTGCTTAGCTTCCTCTTCTTTCCTCTTCTTATTTTCTTTTGTTTCAACAATTTTTGTTGCTTTTATTTTCCTCTCTTCTTTAGTTGTTGTTTTTTCTTTGGCCGCTTCTTCTTCTTGGATTTTCTTTTGAGCCTCTCTATCTCTTTGCTCATCTTCTACTCTACCCGATGGGTTTCCTCTCCTTTTGAAAATTATGTCATGGTAGATTCTATCTCAGCAGTGGATTTATTATTCCTCCCAGACATCATTTGTGTACTCCCATATGTATTTGCAGTTACTAAAGTGGGTGTTGATGACATCCATAGGATCGTGCCTCCAGAAATTTTATTTGCCGAAGTGGAAATATGATAGCATATTCACTTTTTCTTGTGCTTCAATGAAATATTTAAACAAGTATGACCCAACCCAAAATGGGAGAGGAGGATAGATAGATTTTGTGTCTCTGTACAATGCTACACCTACCCCGTTTATGATTTTTTAGTATGCAATCTCCTACAACACTAGTTCGTCTGGAACAAATTTTGGAAGCAAGTTTGGAGCATTGGTGTAATATCCCTAGGTCGAACCCAGTTGTAAATGTAAATACAAATGTACGTAAGCTGGTGAGTTGTTTGACATCAATTTGTATGCACCTTTCATGGCATAGTGCGTGCATGTACTGCACAGTGAAATGATGAAGTGTGCACATTCCAGGATACTGCACGCAACAACTTAAGTGTGCGCAATTTTGAGGCCACGGAGCCTTTGTGTATATGTTGTGTTTTATAGGCTGGTGAACCAGTTATTATAATCTAGGGTGCTTATGTTTTGTATTAGGCCATAGAGCCTAGATGCTAAAGGCCAGTGCACCTATTTTTGTATATGTCTCATCATTAATATAAAATACATCGTTATGCGTAGAATGACCATGATAAAAGTGTATGGGGGACTAAACTCCACTATTTAGGGAAAGGAGGGGATAAAAGTTAAGGAAAAGGGCTAAGATAGGGAGCTTAAGCCAAAAATGAATATTATATTAATATTTTTTAAAGTATAAAGTATGGATAATTATTTTATCCTAAGTTTCAAAGTTGGGGACAAGTGGACCAAAGTAGCTCCCAACATGACAAGTGTCAATTTGGGGACATGCATACATATTGTTGGGACATAGTTCATTTTTGGGAATTCATCCATCATTTCTTCCATCATGCAGTCATCCATTTAGCCATAGGAGGATTTTTCACTCACGCAATCAACTATCCTCCATACTTCCTGTGATTGTATTTGAACCTGTATCCATAGCCATACTTGTTTTGTGTAGTTGGTTAGCTTAGGAGTTGGACTGAAGAAGCGGGTTGTCAGGCCCATGGGATATTGAAGAGGCGGGTTGTCAGGCTCGTGAACAAATTCTCTCTGGGTGAGAGAATTGTTGGGAATTGATTTCCTGAAGGTGCTAAACTACAACTACAGGGCTCTTGTCTGACATGTTGTTGAAGCCTGAAAAGGAAGTGGGGCAACCGAAGGACTGTTGAGCCAAGAAGGGGCACACTTCTTGGGGTGGGACATGAATGTGGGGAATGAGGGAATATAGGATGTTAGTTTGATTTGGCACCTGTGAAGGAGTATTTCCTGTTGTCTGTGAACCATTAGCCTGGTTAGGAATCCCTTTACCTGGGTGGAGTTTAGTCCCAACTCAGGGGTGACCCACTATTGAGAGTGATGAGTAGTGTGGTCTAAGGCTAGGAGGTTCGTGGAAGGTTTGCACATAGTTGGTGATATTCTTACCAAGATAAGTGTCAATTGTGTGATAAATTTACATGTTGCATTATTATTTACGTGTTTATTTTTATGGGTATTGTTTGTGTATGTTGCGTGTATATGTTTACTATTATTTTAGTATGAAACCATGCATTTACATAATGTATTTATTTGTTTACATTTTATATATATATATCCACAAGAGTTATGTATGTATATATTTTAATTGCATGCAGTTCAAAAAATTTATGTGGCATAGCTCAGTTGGATGTTGGGTATGTTACAATATGTTCCGCGGAGAGAATGGAAGTGTTCTCTGGAGTAGCATGGCTCGACCATGGGTGGTCGAGGATGTTACAATATGGTATTAGAGCTTCAATTTTCAACACTGAGCCTAGATGTAGAGAACTGATATTTAAGTGGCCAAATTTTAGTTTGTAGAGCGTCCATGGTGAAAAGTAACAACAATTCGTCGAAATTGGGCAAAAGCCTTAATTTCTATTGTTAGATTCAGGGGGAAATTGAGAAATCCGGCCATGTGGTGAGATATTATTGATTTAATATATGTTCTAGCAAATTCAGACCTGGAACTAGTCGAATGTGAAGTCACAGTGAAGCCATGATAGATGGAGAGAGTTTTTTAATTAAAATTATCAATTCATGAATTGAGTGTGGGAAAAATTCATTCCATAAATGTCAACCCACAACGATTGGTTGTTGCAGAGGTTGAATTGGTGTTATCGAGGTGAAATTGAAAAAAATTCATTAGTTGCAGAATGTCTATGGTAAAAATTGGGGAAACATTAAACAAAAGCCCCAAATTCTACAGTGGAGTTCATGAGGAATTGGTGTGCAGGTGTGCACGCTAAATTTTGGCGCCGCGCGGAGAAAAATGTTGGTGTGCGGTTGTGCGCACTAAATTTTGACACCGCGTAGAAAAGTGGTAGTGTGTGGTTGCATGCGCTAAATTTCAGCACTGCGCAGAAAAATGTTGGTGTGCGGTTGTGCGCACTCAATTTTGGCACCGTGTGGAAAAGTGTTGGTGTGTGGTTGTGAGCACTAAATTTTGGCACTGCGCGAAAAAGTGTTGGTGTGCGATTGCGCGTACTAAATTTTGGCGCCACGCAGAAAAATGTTGTTGCGCGGTGTGCATATGCATAAAATGGTGTACACAGTGTGCACACACATAATAATGGAATGCGTGGTGTGCGTAGTGTTTGCAGAGCGCAGAGGAGTTTGGTTGGTGCGCGCGCAATGTGGGTATATGTTGTCGCGCGACAATTTAGTTAATGGTGCACGCAGAGTTTTGTTGTGCGGTGGGGGCATACTAAACTCTGACATGGAGTAGCGCGTAGAATGAAATGTGTGTGGAATATCAGCGCGTGATACAAAAAATGTGCACAACAGGTATTAGTACCGGAACCAAAACTGTGCGTGGTGGATATTGGCGCGCGACACAAAAGTAGTGCGCGCAAGTTATTGGCGCGATAGAGAAGTGATGCACAGTGGTTATAGGTGTGCAGAGAATGATTTATATTGTGGTGTTGTTGTGCATGCTAAATATGGGCATATAGGTTGAATTTATTTGCGCGCGAAGTCGTTTGGGGGGCGAACAACAGTAGAAAACCAATGATTTTCTGCAACATTTTATATCATTTGAACGTCATCTTTTTGCAACACGTTTTTGAGGCCCTTAACAACGTTTTTATCTATTCAAAAACCATGAGAACAGAGTGTGCCAAGGTGCACCATGTCTCTATAGCTCAAATAAAAGAGCTTGGAGAGATCTTTCTAATGGTGTAAACCGTTCGTTAAACGAAGCTTTTATGAGAAAGTTACAACACAAATAGTGGCGGGTAAATTTTAAGACCCAACTAACTTCAAAGAGCCATAACTTTCTGCTCCGGAATCAGATTGAGGCGCAGGAGTAGTCAATGGAAATTTGTTGAACCATAGAAGACAGTCTCAGAGCGGAATTAAATTTTTGGGCATTTTAAAAATGTTTAATATGGCAAAGAAGGTACCTGTAGCATTCCAGACCAAAAACACGAATTGGCCTATAACTTCAGCAGGTTGTAACTAGCAGCCTGAAACCCAGAAAAAGGTGAAACTTGGACAGAGTGTCCAAAATATATATATGAGGAAACCCAATTGAGATCCTATGAAAAATCCAATGGAGTAAGTGTAAAAGTATGTTCTTACACTGCAGAGTTGTGCCAAGCTGAAGTGCGAACAGAAAAATTGATGGGCAATTTTCAAATAGCCATAACTTTATGCTCAAGACTCAGAATTGAGTATGGGAGCAGGCATTGGAAAGGTATCAGATAGTAGAATATAATTATTCACCCAGAAAATTGATCAGGGAATTCAATGTTTCAGGAAATCAGAAGAAATAATTCTGATATATTATTGAACGAGAATGGTTCATATTTTTCATGAAATTGTTGAAACAGATAGCCTGACAAAGTTTTGTTGGCTGCACATTTTTCAGAGTTAACAACAACTAGATCAGATAAGGATCAACACATATTCCAGAGTAATATAATATGTAAAAGGAAATTACATCCAGGAAGATGATATTAGAGGGATGGATGTCCATTTGGGCATTGAAGGAACAAATTTCAATGGACATGGAGAAGAAAGGGATGAAAACATGAATATGGTAGAGACCATTAAAATTTTATAGTAGGATGTCGAAAGCCATAAATATGATATTGAAAGGATTATGAGAGACAAGGAGCAGCAACAAGACTTCAACATGAAGTTAATGCAGAGCTTGAATAGAATAGAAAATAAATTGGATAAGGAGAATGACTTAATCAAATCAGGAAGTCATAGGTATATTGATGAGAAAAGAAGAACCAAAAGTGTTAGTAGACATCATTGTCACTCCTCAAGGCATTCAAATAAGAGGTCACACAATATCTCAAGTCCATCCCCTGTCAGGAAGCATAAGGGTTCTGGGGTGGATGAGCTGTGAGGAGAAATGAACAAAATCAAACCTCCTACCTTTGATGGTGAGCACAAGAAGGATGAAGAGGCAGAGACATGGTTGTTGGGCATGAGAAAGTATGTTCAATTGCATAATTATTCTTCTCATGCATAAGGAATAATTTCCATCTATCAACTCAAGGGAAAGGAATCCATGTGGTGGGATCAGCTTGTGCAGGTGCAACACATTAAAGATAAAAGTGTTACTTGGAGAGAATTCAAGAAGTATTTTGAGAAGAAATACTTGACTAAGAGATACTATGACAAGAAAATGAAAGAGTTCTTTGAACTCAAACTTGGGAGTATGACCATAAATGAATATGAAAGAAGGTTTTTAGAACTGTTGAAGTATGTTTCTTTCATCAAGGATGAGACAGTTAAGATTCAAAGGTATTTGAGTGGATTTCCATCATTAATCAGTGACAAAATACAGTATGATGATCCCAAGACATTGGAGGAGACCATAAGGTGAGATAAATGCCTATATGATCAACAAAATGCAAGGCCAACTTTCCAAAAATCTTGGGAAGACAAAAAGAAATTCAATATGGATCATAGGAAGAAGGGAACTAAGCCACCATTCTTCATAAATAAAACTCAGGGACAACCAACTTCTAGAGAACCCAGAACGATTAAGGCAGGGGGTCAAAGGCCAAGGAAACCACCTATTCAATGTTGGGGTTGTAAAGGAGATCATATGTTCATAGATTGTCTTCAGAGAGGTGAAAAAGTGAGGATTGTTCACAATGTACAGCAAGCTGAAACAGTGGAGGACATGGGCAGAAATGTACCAAGGATATATGCATCCATGGACAACAAGCAAGCAGAGTATCAGTCACATATGATTGAAGTGGAAGGTATGATCAACAACCAAATCATTGATATTTTAATTGATTCAGGGGCTAGTCATAGTTATATAGATCCTAAGATGGTGGAAAGTTTGCATTTTCCAAGAAGCAAGCATGGAAAATCTTGGTTGGTGCAGCTGGCTACCGGAGCCAAAAGAAAATTTAATGAGATGGTTAAGTCATGTCTTATGGACATGAATGGATTGAACACCAGGGAATATTTGAACATCTTGCCTTTAGGTTCCTATGACTGTCTAATTGGTATGGATTGGTTGGACCAACATCATGCTATCCTAGACTGTCATAAAAGGGAATTTACTTACTTGGATGAAGAAGGGAACCTAAGGAAAGTGCAGGGAATTCCCAGGGCAGTAACCATCAGATAAATTTCAGCATTGCAGCTGAAGAAATGTTACAGAAAAGGGTGTCAAATATTTGCAGCTCATATGGAAGAGACACCTAAAGATAAGGTGAAAATTTTGGAAGATCATGCAATCCTGGAAGATTTTGAAGATGTGTTCAAGGAGGTACTAGGACTACCCCCAAAGAGAGATATTGATTTCTCTATAAATTTAATTCCTAGAGAAGCTCCAGTGTCAAAGACTCCATACAGAATGAGTACACCATAACTGAAGGAGTTGCAAATGCAGCTTGAAGAACTTCTAAATAAGGGGTATATATGCCCAAGTGTGTCACCTTGGGGTGCCCTAGTATTTTTTTTGAAGAAGAAAGATGGGACATTAATATTGTGCATTGATTTCAGATAGATGAATAAATTGACTGTAAAGAACAACTATCCTTTACCAAGGATTGATGACCTTTTTGATCAATTGAAGGATGTAAAGATATTTTCAAAGATAGATCTCAGGTTACGATACCATCAGGTAAGGATTAAAGAGGAATATATCAACAATACTGCCTTTAGGATAAGGTATGGACATTATCAGTTCACAGTGGTGCCATTTGGGTTGTCAAATGCACCAGTTGTTTTCATGTGCTTAATGAATGGTGTTTTCCGAGAATATTTAGACAAGTTTGTCATTGTATTTTTGGATGAAATCCTTGTATATTCCAAGTCAGAAGAAGAGCATGAGTATCATTTGAGGATGGTGTTGCAAGTATTAAGGGAGCATCAGTTGTATGCCAAATTGAGAAAGTTCTCATTTTATCAGAAGCAAATTCATTATTTGGGGCATGTCATTTCAAAGGATGGGATAGTAGTGGATCCTGAGAAGATTGAAGCCATTAGAGAATGGTCAACGCCAAGAAATGTGACAGAGGTCAGATCATTCATTGGCCTTGTAGGCTACTATAGGATATTTATTGAAGGATTCTAAAAGATTGCACACCCAATCACTTCCTTACAAAAGAAGGGTGTGAAGTTTTAGTGGACATTGGATTGTGAAAAGAGTTTCCAACACTTGAAACAATTATTAACAAGTTCTCCAATACTCAGGATTGCAGACCCAAATGAAGACTTCATTGTATGCACATATGCATGTAAAGAAGGAATTGGCAGAGTCCTCACTCAAAATGGGTTTGTTATATGTTATGAATCAAGGAAGTTGAAGGAGCATGAAATACACTATGCCACTCATGATTTGGAGTTGGCATCCATAGTGCATGCCTTGAGGAAATGGAGACACTACCTCATGGGGAAATTTTTTGAACTGAGGACAGACCATAATGGTCTGAAATATTTATTTAATCATCCAAATCTAAATTCTAGGCAAAGCAGATGGTTAGAATTTCTAAGCAAATATGACTTTGATATAAAGAATATCAAGGGGAAAGAGAACAAAGTGGTTGATGCATTCAGCAGAAGAGTGCATGAATTGCATGCTACATCCATTATCATGTACCAATTAGATTTGAAAGACAAAATTATAGAGGCTGCCAAATCAGATTTGCAATACAAGGAATTAGTGGCAAAATTACAGCTAGGTGATTTGCAGCAGAAAATTGAAGAATATAAGCTAGATAATGATGAAATTATCATGTACAGGGGTAGAATTTATGTACCAAATTATCAGGAATTGAAAAATATGATATTGAGGGAAATGCATAATCTACCTTATGTTGGGCACCCAGGTTATCAAAAAACTATTGCAGCTGTCAAAAGCCAATTTTATTGGCCAGACATGAAGAAAGAAGTTGCAGATTTTATTGTCAAAAGTTTGGAATGTCAAAAGGTAAAGGATGAGCATAGACAACCAGCTGGTCTACTACAGCCATTACCCATTCTTGAGTGGAAATGGGAAGTTGTAACCATGGATTTCATCACCAAACTTCCCAGAACAAACAAGCAACATGATTCTATCATGGTAATGGTGGATAAGCTTACTAAAGTTGCCCATTTTATTCCAGTTAAGCCCACTCACAAGGCAACCAACATTGTTGATGTATATATGAGGGAAATTGATCGATTACATGGAATACCCAAGACAATTTGTGTCTGATAGAGATCCAAAATTTACCTCAAATTTTTGGAAGGGATTATATAATGGATTTGGAACAAATTTGAATTTTATCACAGCTTATCATCCAAAATCAGATGGACAAACAAAGAGGGTGAATCAAGTGATTGAAGATATGTTGAGGATGTATGTGATGGATAAACCATCAAAATGGGAAGACTACCTACACTTGGTAGAGTTTGTTTATAAAAAAGGGTACCAAACATCTTTAAAGATGAGCCCATTCAAGGCACTTTATGGCAGAAAGTGAAACACACCGGTAAGCTGGGATAACCCAGCAGATAGAGTAGCGGTTGGCCCAGATTTACTCATGGAAATGGAGGAGAAAATGTTGAAAATAAAATAAAATTTAAAGGCTTTCCAAGACAGACAGAAAATCTATGCTGATAAGGGCAAAACTCACAGGGAATTTAAAGTCGAGGACCATGTATTCTTGAAAGTGAAGGCCAACAGAAGTTCTCTGAAGTTGGGAATTTTTTCCAAGTTGGTAGCTCTCTATTGTGGGCCGTTTGAAATCCTAGAGAGGATTGGTCCAATAGCTTATATGATTGCATTTCCTGCATCTATTTTTGTTCATAATGTATTCCATGTATCATTGATAAATAAATATATACCTAATTCTAATCATGTTATTGATTGGAATGTGATTCAGGTGGAGCAAGAAGGCGCTTTTCAAGTGAATCTGGTACGCATTATGGACAGGAAAATAAAACATCTCTGGAATCGAGCCATAGGGCTTGTAAAGGTCCAATGGACTTGGTACGGTCCTGAGGACGTTACTTGGGAGCATGAGGATGCAATGCGGGCAGCATACCTGCATCTTTTTGAGGATTTTTGAAATTTTGTTGTATATGTGTACATGATGCACTAAGGACAGTACATAAATAAGGGGAGGGGGTTGAAATATCCCTAGGCTGAACCCAGTTGTAAATGTAAATACAATTGTACGTAAGCTCATGAGTTGTTTGACATCATTTTGTATGCACCTTTCATGGCATAGTGTGTGCATGTACTGTGCAGTGAAATGATGAAGTGTGCACATTCCAGGATACCATGCGTAGCAACTTAAGTGTACGCAATTTTGAGGCCAGGGAGCCTTTGTGTATATGTTTTTTTTTATAGGTTGGTGAGCCAGTTATTATAATCTAGGATGCTTATGTTTTGTATTAGGCCAGAGAGCCTAGATGATAAATGCCAATGCGCCTATTTGTGTATATGTCTCATCATTAATATAAAATACATCGATGTGCGCAGAATGACTACGATAAAAGAGTATGGGGGACTAAACTCCACTAGTTAGGGAAAGGGGGGGCTAAAAGTTAAGGAAAAGGGCTAAGCTAGGGAGCTTAAGCCAAAAATGAATATTATATTAATATTTTTTAAATTATAAAGTATGGATAATTATTTTATCCTAAGTTCCAAAGTTGGGGACAAGTGGGCCAAAGTAGCTCCCAACATGACAAATATCAATTTGGGGACATGCATACATATTGTTGGGACATAGTTCATTTTGGGGAATTCATCCATCATTCCTTCCATCATGCAGTCATCCATTCAACCATAGGAGGATTTTTCACTCACACAGTCAACTATCCTCCATACTTCCTATGATTGTATCTGAACTTGTATCAATAGCCATACTTGTTTTGTGTGTCTGGTTAGCTTGGGAGCTGGACTAAAGAAGTGGGTTGTCAGGCCCGTGGGATATTGAAGAGGCGGGTTGTCAGGCCCGTGAGCAATTTCTCTTTGGGTGAGATAATTGTTGGGAATTGATTTCCTGAAGGTGCTAAACTACAACTATGGGGCTCTGAGACTTCTTGTCCGACCTGTTGTTGAAGCTCGGAAAGGAAGTGGGGAAGCTGAAGGACTATTGAGCAGAGAAGGGGCACACTTCTTGGGATGGGACAGGCATGTGGGGAATGAGGGATTGTAGGCTGTTAGTTTGAGTTGGCACCTATGACAGAGTCTTTCTTGTTGTCTGTGAACCATTAGTCTGGTTAGGAATCCCTTTACTCAGGTGGAGTTTAGTCCCAGCTCAGGGGTGACCCCCTGCTGAGAGTGATGAGAAGTGTGTTCTAAGGCTGGGAGGTTCATGGAAGGTCTGCACGCAGTTGGTGATATTCTTACCAAGATAAGTGTCAATTGTGTGATAAATTTACATGTTGCATTATTATTTACATGTTTATTTTTATGGGTATTGTATGTATATGTTGCATGTATATGTTTACTGTTATTTCAGTATGAAACCGTGCATTTACATAATTATTTGTTTGTTTACGTTTTATATATATTTCCACAAGAGTTCTGTGTGTATATATTTTAATTGCATGCAGTTCAAAAACTTTATGTGGCATAGCTCAGTTGGATGCTGGGTATATTACAGTATGTTCCGTAGAGAGAATGGAAGCATTCTCTGGAGTAGCATGGCCCGACCATGGGTGGTCGAGGATGTTACAATTGGTAGCTCCATATATATTGAAGTATTTTTCATATTCAATGATATGATATATTATGTCATGCAATGTGTTGGTGAGCCAAATATGAGATGATATAGTGGCATTAGGAAAAAAATTCATATGTTTTGAGATTTGAAACAATATTTTTTCCCCCATAGCACTTTGCAGTAGATGTGAATTGGAGGATCGCTAGGTTTCCATACCCAACCCATCTGAGGATAAGTGTGGCATATGCACATCACGTCGAGGATGTAGGATGACATGTGGAAACTTTGAAATTCCCTTGGAGAAGTGTGATTTTCTACTGCAAGTGTTTCCTCCAAAGAAAAGGATAACATATATGCCCAGTTGAATGTCAAACCAGTGTCTGTGACATAGTACAAGAGAGTTACCCATGTTATTTTGAATTTTTTCCCTATAAATCTTACCTATCATCACCACCACATATTGGTATGGTAGCCTAAGAAGATTTGTGGGATATTCGTTGGATGGCCTGGACTTAATAAAATTTCCATGTTTGTACCAACTCTTTAGGAGTTCCCTAGGGTTGTGTGGGAAATTCTTCACAAGCTTCTTCTTCAATGCTTTTTCTCATTCCTCTAGATGATAGTAAGAGGAAATCACTGAATCCTGGAAAGAGGTGATTGGATAGCCTTGGGAATTCTTTATGTATCTAATATCAATATTGGAATGCTTCATGTTGATTTTTCAATAGGAAAGGTTTAAGCATGAATTTCATTCCATTTTATCATTTTACTTAAATCATAAACAATTTTGTTGCAGCAACCAAGATCACAAGAAGAAACACCATGCACAAGTACACAAGAAGTATCATGGGAAATCCTTCTCAACAAGGGAAGAAAACCTAGCCAATCCTTTGTTATATTCTTCAATAGAAAGACTTCTACCACCAAGAAAACCTAGCACACAAAAGGGTTCTCACAAACCTTAGAAGAATAGCACCCAAGAGAGGTGCGCACTTTTCCCAAGAAGATGTACTTGCTGAAATTTCCAAACTCACACTTAAGATATGATTCCTAAATGGAGAATTTACCTTTACTTATATTAGACTAAATCTTTCAACAAAAGTGTCTATTGGAACAATAGGGCCAACCTAAATAACTTATAATATAATTAATAATTACCATATTAATTATCTTTTTATATTAATTAACTTTTACATTAAGGTGGGGCCGACATATACCCTTTTCATTACAAATAGGGTTACAGGTAAGTTTGACTCTTGAACAATATAGCAAGGGATATCATACACCCACTAGTGCTTAGCCACTAGGGGCACATCCACAGGGATTTCCACATCTCTATCTCACTACATCTCATAGGAGAACCTCACTCACTAGTGCTCAGCCACGGTGTTACGTTCACCTGTGCTCATCCATAGGAACATCCAACTCAACATGTATTCTTTCCCATTGCATTACACAGGAGAGTCATCTGGAGTTCATCATCTCAACTCTATGTTCATAGGAGGTGTTGGCCCTTGGTTATGGAAGGTTGCGAAGATTAAGGAAAGAAGCACGAAGTGCGAACTACACGAAAGACAAGTTGACTGAGATTGGGTCAAAGTGACCAAAAGAACAGAAAAGACGGAGCAAAGTAAGAGAAAACAAGTCATTGGATGGGGAGATCGAGGAAGACAGATCAACAAGGAAGATGGATCATGGATGACCCAGCAAGTGGAAAAATCCACCAATGGATGCTTTGGAGCACCTCGCAAGAAAGAAGGAAAGATAGGTTGGTGAAGCCCTGAAAACGCGGGTCAATTTCACCTAGGGTTTTAGACACCTAAGGTTTTGGTATTTAGGGTTTCAGCCTAAGGTTTTCCAAGAGTCATGGTAATGTATAAATAAAGGTCTAGAGGACCTGGGAAGGGTTTGACTAGATTATGATGAGCGATTGTTGTTATTGTTCAAAAAGAAGTATTGTGTGGGGAGAGAAGTCTGTGTTGTAAGATATTTAGTTGGGTGCGAAGATAAACCTTGCAACTGGGTGTGTAGAGAGGGAAGAGAGAGGAAGAGAGAGAGAGAGATATGAAAGCTAAGAGGGTAGATAGAACTGTATGTTTTATATAATATCAAGAAACACAGTTCTGTGGACGTAGCCCTAGGGAGAGGGTGAACCACGTATATCATGTTGTTGTGTGTGATTGATGTTGTGTTCTTCTGACCTATGATATATTGTTAATGCAATATTGTGTTAGATCTGAGATATAGTTCGCACAGTAGGCTTAAGAAATATAAATAATAGCTAGATCTGTGTGAGAGTGTTTCCCTCTATCCACTTTGTGTTTCCTCTGGTTGTAGACACCTATGTCCTGCAACCCCCTATAGCTACTTCAGGTGAGACTGCATCTGCTTTGCAGGTGTTGTTGAAAGGGACAGTAGTTAGGGCTTGTTGGTGCTTTATAGAACTGCATCCTGGGTCTGCCCCTGTGCCAACAAATTGTTCCATTGTCGGGACCAGAATCTTCTTGAGGGAATGTCAAGGTGGTTTCCATCGAAGACAGAGATTCAAAAGTGGATAGAAGAACAAGAGAAGGACTTCGTTGAAGCTCAGAATAAGAACCCTAATATTAGTATGGAAGATTGGCTGGGAAGGTATATCTTTACTGATATACATGATATTTTCTTTGGAGGAATTCATAAGGAGCTATACGAGTGGCTAGCCAGATTAGTAGATACCCAATTTGAGATCAGATCTAGGCTGCCTATGGTTTGGATGTCAGCGCTAATCAAGAAGTTCAAGAGAATTGATAATGTTGTGTCAAGAGAAGTAGATCACTGGTTTGATAGTACCATTGGAGGGTATATTATTGAGTTTTCTATTGATAGAGTATATTCGTATAGCCAAACAAAGAGATATTTCTTTAAGGGGCCGAGAGGAAAATTGTTACAATTTTTGAAGTTGAATATCAAGATGTTATTGCATGAGAAGAACATCTTGAAGATACATTAGTGGGTCAGATTGAAAAATTTAATGTTCAAGGATTTAGACAGTGACAACAATACAAAGGTCGGGCACACGTGCAGTCGGAGAACCTTCAGAGAAGTTCTGCTAGTTAACTTGGTTGAGCATAATCATGAACCACTAGCACAAGAGGAAGGGTTCTCTAGTGGAGAAGAAGAAGAGTTAATGAACGATGAACATTCAAAAGCTGATGGGGCAGAAGAAGGGAAGGTTGAAGAACCTCGTCTAGAAGAGTCAGAAACTTCAAGGACTGCACAGACTATTGAATTAAGTACTGTTACACCTCCTTTTGTTTTAACATCATTAAGTAACCAGAGTAACCTAAGTTATCAGAGAACTCAAAGCACTAGTACAAGTGGTTCAGTGCATACTCAATCAGAAACCCTAGGAAGATCTATGGCATATGAGATGAGGTTACCCACCTTTAGGGGAGATGGATCTGAAGATCCTGATCAACATTGGTTCTTATGCGAAGCTGTATGGAGTATTAAGAATGTCACCAATGAAGCTGTTAAGAGAGCTCAGTTTAGTACTACCCTAAGAGATCACACATTGAGCTGGTACATGAAGTTTGTCCAAGGAGTTGTCCAGCCAAAACCGCTGAACGAGATCAAGACTGCGTTGATTGCAAAATTCAAGAAACCCAAGTTGGAGTCGCAGTGCATCACATATTTGAAAGAAATCAAGAAGAAAGTAGTTGAACTTATTTGGGAGTTTGATCAGAGGTTTAAGACCCTGACAGGTCATTTGAGTTTTCAAATTCCAGACGAACAGAATAAAGAATGGTTCATTGTTTCCCTCTTACCACACATCAGAGTCCCTCTAATGCAAGAGAAGATCGCTTCACAAGATGAGGCACTGGAGATCACTATGAAACTAGAATCAACCCCTATGGGAGAGTCCATCTCAGGTATGAGTCAAATTTTGAGTCAGCTAACTAGATTATCATTGTAGGTCGAAGATATGAAAAAAGATAAGGGAAAATATAAAAGAGAAGATATTTGGTGTATCAGATGCAAATCATAAGGTCGTGATAAGGAGAATTCTCCCTTATTTCATGAGTACTTGGATTTAGGAGCCCCGATCCCTTTGAAGCATGTTACTCTACCTTGGTGCAATGTATGTAGAAATAGACATCACCCTGGAGAATGTTATTACATGAAAAAATATGTCCAGACACCTACCAACCTTTACTACACAATCTGTAAATCTGTGGGGCATGATGAAAAATATTGTAGGGATTATGAACTCTTGCATGAAAGATCAAGACACATATATAATTCAAGGTGAAGTATAGAAAGAAGGAAATACTACACAGTTTAACTCCTCGGGAAGAGGAAACTTCAAACCTCGAGGTGGATTCAGAGGAAGAGGACAAGGAGGAGGTATGGGCCGAGGTCAAGGTCAGATCATTTTTTATAACTATGCATAGCCAGGTCACTTGGAAAGGGATTTTCATAACCCTTGTACCACTTGCAATTACTGCAACTCATTTGAACATGTCATAGAAGATTGTCCTGTGTTGTTAGCCAAACTTCACGAAAGACGAGGAGGGAACCAACAAGTACAACCAATCTCAGAAGAACCTCACAGAGTGGATCCTAGAGTCATCGTTATCACTAGAGGAGGCACTGCTATAGGAGAAGATAGGGTGACTCCAGGGAAGATTACAGAAGAATCAGGAGTTAAAAGAGTTGCGGAGAAGACACAAGAGTTTGATCCAAAGAAAGAGAAGCGGACATTTGAAGAGGCAAGAAAAGAGTTTGGAAGAATCAACCTTCTTCATAAAAGGCACAACCATAAGTGAGAGAATGTGGAATTCCCCTGGCCTTTGATTAGTCTGCTTTAGCCAAAGAAGGAAAAGAGGTAAGAAGACTTATGGAATTCTTATGTACTTGCATTAGTTTGATTAAGGATGAAAAATCCATACAAGAATTACAAAATTTGATCAGGTATGAGATAGGAAGGGTAGACCCTCTACTGAATAAAGAAGTACATCAACTATCCAAAAAGAGAAGGAAAAATAAGGAACTACACCTTAATGCCCAAATTGGATATTACGATATAGATTATGTGGTCCTTGACATAGGGTTAGAGGTCAATGTTATGACAAAACAGACCTGGGCACTGATGGGAAAAACTAAGTTGATATATTCCCCTATCAGGCTTAGGATGGCTAATCAGTAGGAAATAATCCCCTTTGGTAGGATGGAACATGTCCATGTGGACATAGACGGGGTAAGAACATTTGTGGACTTCAAGGTGATTGAGATAGTTGATGATAGTTTTCCTTATCCTGCGCTCTTAGGAATTGATTGGGCTTTCAACAATTCCACTATTGTTGACTTAAAGAAAAGAAGAATGACATTTGAAGGTGATGGCCTTAGGGTCATTTCACCTCTAGATCCTTATGAAGGTCGAAGATACACAAAACCTATCAAAGAAGAAGACAGCACATATGAGATAGAGAATATATATAAATCGACAACAATACAACAGGACTACATTAATCCTTCAACAGACGGGAATTTAAGTTGGCAAAGTGACATCACATGTTCATCAAACTCAAAAGAAGCACTGGAGAACTGGCAGAACAAAATTTATGAAGTTTCTGCACGGAGATGTGCCAGATTGACCAGAGAAGTTCATTGGATCGGCACAACGGTAAGTAACTTGCCCACCTTTGATGGTTTGAATCACTTAGAAACTCTCTTACTGGAAATTGAAGAAGTTGTACTAGTACAACAGATATTTTTGGCACTAGATGAGGCTTTGAAAGCTACTCCAGCAAGATGGTGGGGGACACATAAAAGAAACATCGTGGACTGGATGCAATGTCGCACTTTGATGATAGCACGCTTTTCAGAACAAGTCGAAGGATGTGAATTTAGATACACAGGTCAAAGTTGTCTAAAGGACTATGTGCGAGGTTGTGAGGAGGCCTAGAGCAACATTCCTCAGGAGAAGTGGGTGCATAAATTCATCAATACCCTAGACACAAAGCCTATCAATTGGTATCTTCAATCAGAATTGCGCCTCACCACTTCAAATTGGTACGGTATGACTAAAAAATTTGTAGCTACATTTTTATTTGAAAGTCAGTATCCCATGGTGGATCAATATTTACAAGTTGTCAGACAGAAAGTCTTTGAGGAGGCACCTAGCCTCCCTGTGGAGCAAGAAGAGGATGAATGGACTGCACCTCTTCAGAAACTGCAAGGATGTTACAATATCAATGTCGATGAAGACGATGATCCTAGGAATGTGAACATCGCATAAATGGAAGGACAGAGAGATGTATAAGGACCAGGAGTCAAAATAAATTTCATTGGACAGCTGATCAAAATCAATAAAGTTAATATTGGGACAGAGCAAGCACCTAAGCTTGCTAATGTTGAAGATTACTAGGAGGATTCCACCATTGATAAGATCACAGAATTACTGCATGAATATTAGGAATTGTTCCCAACCAGTTTCATTGATATGAAGGGCATAAAAGGGACCATGGGAGAGATGAAGATCCCCTTGAAACTAGATTCAAGGCCAGTTAAGTAGAGACCCTACATATTGAATCCCAAATATGAGTAAAAAGTTAATATTGAACTAGACCGAATGATGGAAGCAGGAATCATAGAACCTATGGAAGGGTCAGAATGGATTAGTCCTATGGTGGTACAAGATAAGAAGACATAAGAGATCAGGATCAGTGTATATCTCATAAAGTTGAATGATTCTTGTTTGCATGACTCATTCCCTACACCATTTACAGACGAAGTGTTAGACAATGTAGGAGGACATGAGGTATATTCCTTTACAGATGGATTTTCAGGTTATCACCAAACTAGGATTTCCAAGGAAGATCGTCACAAGACCACATTTGCAATAGAATTGGATTCCTACCAGTACATTGTTATTCCTTTTGGATTGAAGAATGCACCAGCCATCTTTTCCAGGGTGGTGGTCGAAGCATTCAAGAAATTTTTACACAAATTTTTGGAAGCATATTTGATGATTGGACTGTTTTTATCTTATTACAAAATCATATTGAATGTTTAAGACTAATTTTGGATAAGTTCAGGCAATGTCAGATTGCCCTAAATCTAAAGAAGTGTATATTCTTTTCACCCTTTGGAGTGTTGTTGGGCCACATTGTGTGTAAGCAGGGGTTGCTAGTAGATCTGTCCAAGATTATCATTATTGTTGATCTACCCCCCCTACTTCAGTTAGACAACAACACACTGTGTTGGGACATACTGGATACTACATGAAGTTCATTAAGGGCCATGCATAGATTACAACACCCATGGAGAAGCTTCTGAAGAAAGATTGTCAATTTCAATGGACAGAAGAATGTCAGCAAAGCTTCGACACACTGAAACAGAAAATGGTTATTTCGCCTATTCTGGTTTTCCCAGATTGGAGCAAGGAATTTCATGTGCATGTCGATGCATCTTCTATTGCATTAGGAGCAGTGTTAGTACAACCAGGAGCAGGAGATACTGACCACCCGTTAGCCTTTGATAAAAGGAAACTCTCAACAATTGAGATAAATTACACCACCACTGAGAGAGAAGGTTTATCCATGGTGTACGCGTTGTAGAAGCTTCAACACTACTTGTTGGGAGGCCACTTTAAGATGTTCATTGATCACTCTGCGTTGAAATACCTAGTCAACAATCTAGTGTTGGGGGAAGAATATGCAGATGGCAACTGTTATTCCAGGAATATGGTTTTGAGATTATGGTCAAGCCAGGGAGAATGAACAAGGGACCTGATCATTTATCTAGGTTGGAGCATGGAGAGGAACCTACTAGTTTGGAGGTTACACTACCATATGCACAGTTGTTGGACATCATAAGGGTTTATGACCACTTCTCTGAGATAGTCCAGTTCCTGTCAACACGAATGGCACCTAGTGAATATACAATCATCCAGAAGAAACAACTGGTAGTGAGTGCTGTAGATTTTTCACTTATAGCGGGACAGATATACAAGATGGGACCTGATGAGATCTTGAGGAGATGTGTTATGGAGGCAGAACGACCACTAATTTTGGTAGAAGCACATGAAGGCATCGCAGGACGACACTATGCAGGGAAAGCAACAACGCAGAAGGTTCTGAGAGTCGTCCTCTGGTGGACTACCTTACACAGAGATGTTAAAGAGTACTATAGAGCCTGCGACGTATGCCAACGAGTTGGGAAACCTTCCAGGAGAGATGATATATTGTTAGCACCATAGCTAACTTTGCAGGCATTTGAAAAGTGGGAAATTTATTTTGTGGGACCTATAAACCCATCAGGGAAGCGCACAGGAGCTAGATACACCATTACTGAGACAGAGTATTTGACAATATGGGAAGAAGCCAGAGTAGTTAAGGATTGTAGTGAAACTACATCTGTGCGATTTATATTTGAGGATATCATAACCAGGTTTGGATGCCTGAAGACCCTGATGAGCGATCAGGCACACACTTTATTAATAATACTATTGAAGCTTTGACTCGGGAATTTGAAGTCTACCATCAAAAGTGTATTCCCTACCATCCACAAGTGAACGGGACGGTCGAAGCTTTCAATAAGATCTTGGAGACAGCGCTGACGAAGAATTGCAGTGTGAACAGGGATGACTAGGATTTGAGAGTACCAACAGTGCTATGGGCCTATAGAACTACTTGCAAGAAGCTAACAATGCAGACTCCCTTTAAGTTGGTGTATGGCCTAGAAGCAGTTGTCCCTATGGAATATTTATTTCCTAGATTGAGGATTGCAACATTTACTGATATGGACGACATTGGCACTATTCAAGAGAGGCTTGTGTAGTTGGTAGAACTAGAAGAAGATCGGTTTATCGCTGGATTCCATCAGCAAGTACAAAAGGAACGAGAAAAGGCCTATCATGATAGGCACATCAAGAAGAAAGATTTCAAGCAAGGAGATCTAGTATTGGTATATGATAGCAAGTTCATAAAGCATCCAGGGAAGTTTAGGACACATTGTCTTGGGCCATGTGAGGTTGCTTACGTTACAGAAGGAGGAGATGCACAGTTGAAAACTTTGAATGGTGAATGGAAGGAAGGTTTGGATAATGGGAGCCGGTTGAAATTGTACTATGACAACCAGTTGCCTCGCAGCTCTCAGTAAAAGCATGAGAAGAAGGGTCTAGGTACCAGGTGTAGTTGAAACTAGGTACCAGACATAGAAAAGATAGTCTGCACATAGTGGGGAGGGACAGAGTGTTGTCGCAAGAGTTAAATCTAGGTTGTAATAGAGCCAAGCCTTAGCACATTTTTAATGAGATAATAAATCATTTCTCGGAACTTGACTTGGGTTGTTGCAATCCAATCCCCGAGGTAACTTGAAACCTGCTTTAGAGTGTGTTTCTGACCTAATACACTCAGAGAGGGCTCTCTCAATAGCCAAGGGATCTTTACTCAAAGAATATTCAGTAATCACAGTAAGAAGGCCAGATTTCTTATAACACAAGATATTTTGATAAGTTTGGTGGTTGCACAAATTTGAAAAGGCCTATTGGGCAATGGAGTCAAGCGAAAACCAAAGAAAAGGGGTAATAGTAGTGATCGTGTTACTTGAGGGAAATGAGGCAAAGTAAGTCTATCTTTCAACAATCGATAATCAAGATATGGTAGTAGAAAAGAAAAGGAAAAGACCATCACAGTGAAAGCATCTAACAAGGATGAATTTTCACTACAACTTTAGAGGAAAAAGATTGGAGTCTAATAACTAGATGTAGAGCACTAATCTTGAGCGAATTCTGACTAGTCATCATTGAAACACAACACATATCAACCGTGTGTAAGGAGCATGCAAAATGAATTCCAAAAAAGTTTTAAATTGGTTGATAAAAGAATATATAGAAAATATGAATGTAACAATATGGAGAACACACTAAAGGAATCAACCATGATGAATCTCACATATCAATTGAACACATGTTTCCATCATTATGTTATTCTAGATCTTCAAAATAACTCAGTTTTCAATAGAATCCCTCTTCAAAAGAGGTTCCCCTACCACTCTCTCATCAAAGAGATATAAAATATGTAAGCCTTCAACATATAACATATGAGAAACTACCTCAAAACTGACTGAGAAATGAACTGGTAGTTGTTTAATTGAAATCTGGGTGTGGTCCTACATTTCTGGGCCATGTCTGTAGCTCCATCTTACGAGGAAATTTTTCCTACCTTACCGAGATATAAATTAGGATCTGAAGATACCAATGGAAATATTAGGATCTGTAGATATCAATCAACTATTCAAATGTGTAAAACAACCTCTCCAAGGTTGAGAAAAGTGAGTTTTCCCACAGGCAACATTTTTTGGAAAAACCTGCGATTTCGGTGGCTAACATGCCAAAAATAGGGGTATCTTAGCCACCAAAAGTCCTGGCTTTCGACAGCTAATAGTGCGATTTCAGAGCACTGTAAGCCACCAAAATCCTCGAAACCCCGATTCCAGCTTTCGAGTTTCGGGGAAACAGAGCAATGGTCAAAATCTTATGTCGGCCAAACCCTTGACTGCCAAAAACTCGAAATGGTGACGTGGAATTTATGTAAAACCTTATTATAGCAATTTTATTGTCGTTTATTGCATTATTTTAGTACCTCCTCGTGACTTGATTTATGGGTAA
This sequence comes from Picea engelmannii, assembly GCA_009831015.1. Classification (NCBI taxonomy): domain Eukaryota; kingdom Viridiplantae; phylum Streptophyta; class Pinopsida; order Pinales; family Pinaceae; genus Picea; species Picea engelmannii. The sequence continues at coordinate 473,973 of ML784354.1, forward strand.
AAACACATCTACACTTTCAGCAACGAAGGGCATATGAAAACTGAGATTTAAGCTACCGAAAGTCTGCACTTTCGGTAGCTAAACACTATAAATTTTTTCCTCCTAAGCTATCGAAAGACAAAATTTCAATATTTGTTCCAACATAGGCTCCATATAGGGATGGTGCTTTCCTGCAAAGTGCCAAGAACAGTATACCAAGTGCCTTCATCCATTGGGTGACCCGAGATCATCCTTATCAAACGTTGAACCCTGTCACTTTGCTTGCACCTTTTCGAAACAAAAAACCGCTTATGCATTCATTGGGATATGGAGTCATGATGTCTTAAATAAAAACCATACAAGATGCCAAACTGAACTAGAAACGTACTTAAAACTACTGTTGTACTCTAATGCTCAAATTCAAGCTTATTTATATACATCACCTACTCTAACTACTGAAAAAATTCCCATTGAATCAAATGATACAAAAATTCCAGTGAAGCCAATCCAAAAACTATGTACTTATTTGAAATCTGCTCACACTTTCTTTGAGCAGGCTGAAAAAGGAAACAGACAACTTCCATTTGAAATGTTGTTGATCATGAATTTTCAAACTTTTCCTCGATTCCTGTGACAAAATATCTAGGATATAGCGTGCTCCTCCATTACATGAATATAAATGGTCAGCAAAAGGATCATGAAAAATTGCATGGTCTTGAGGTTTTAAATAACAAGCTTCATCAAAGACTATTGTGTTCTCCAATTTATTTTTCTCAGGATCATCCTCAAAGAGGATATCCAAACATCCTTCATTTGATATGGCATCTGTTTGAAGATCGTCATTCCCCCATGAAAAACTTGCAACAATTTTTTCTAGAGAAACAATATTATAATCATCAGTGTACTCATCATATTTAGGTTCAACAGATAACTCAGGAGTGTCATCAGTCAGACAAATGTTTGGAATATCGACTGTGGATTTCTCAAGAATGGGCAATTCTAGTTCTTTCTCTAGCATGATGTCTATCTCAGATTCATACTCCTCCAAATCACAGTCTAAAACATCTTTGAACAACAAACTTCTTTCAAGACTATTAAATGTACAGCCCTATCCTCTTCATGAAACAAAACAGGGCTTACAAGCTGATTTCCTGGTTGGAAATCATCATCATAAATAGGTCCATTAACTTCCTGTAGAGTTTCATCAAACACATGACTGCCATTTTTTAAAAACAGATTTAAATTTTCAGAAATGGAAGAAGTTTGACTCTCATATCCGGGACTGTGTATACACTGCATATCTGTGTAAGCAAGGTCTGTAACATGACTATGTAGGAGCAGACCTATTTCTTCTTTAGTCAAAGGAGAAGGTGGTCTCTATATTTTCTGGATAAAACAACAGTTATTTCCTTTCTCTTCTGCAGGTTGGTCGTGACGTTGAATGTATTCGTCTTGAATATTTCCACAAGAGATATCATATCCAACTTCTTTATGAGCCAACTCTTACTCATACTGATCATCTTCATCAACTTGAGAAATTTTTGATATTTCTTCCTCCTCTTCAAGAGGATTTGTTTGATCTTTTTGTCTTATAAATTATATATTACAACAATCTTCAAAACTTATTTCAGCTCAGTAGATTCTTTTACAATGTTTATGAAAAAGTATGTGAAAATATTTCAATGAAAGAATATTGGAATGGGGTAAAGCTTTATACCATATTCTAGCATCTCTTTCCAACGAAAACATAAATAGCTTCACGAGGACATCTTCATGATGTATATTTAATTCATCCATGAGCTTGTGGAATTAAAACAAGTGATGAGCGGGATTATCGTCCACAGATTCTCCAAATTTAGGAAGGACATATTCCCAAACTTTAATGTCTGGAACAGTGTTTGGAAAACCATAAACATTTGTAAATTCCTGATTAGAAAACCTTGCAGCAATCCGAGCAGCGAACGAATTCGACATTTTGAGACCAGTGGAGTCGCCAGTGAATCATGTAAGTCTTCAAACCAAGGAGTCGCCAGGTGAATTATCATATCCAATTGAATGCCTATCCCTTGTTAACCATCATGAGATAGATCTGAACTTTTTTCATATCCCAGGGAAGATCACTTCGTCCTTCATCCCCGGCAACGGCGCCAGAAAATGTTGTCGCAAGAGTTAACTCTAGGCTATAATAGAGCCAAGACTTAGCACATTTTTAATGAGATAATAAATCATTGCTCGAAACTTGACTTGGGTTGATGCAAGCCAATCCCCGAGGTAACCTGAAACCTGCTTTAGAGTGTGTTTCTGACCTAATACACTCAGAGAGGGCTCTCTCAATATCCAAAGGCTCTTTACTCAAAGAATATTCAGTAATCACAGTAAGAAGGCCAGATTTCTTATAACACAAGATATTTTGATAAGGTTGATGGTTGCACATATTTGAAAAGGCCTATTGGTCGATGGAGTCAAGTGAAAACCAAAGAAAATGGGTAATAGCAATGATCGTGTTACTTGAAGGAAATGAGGCAAAGTAAGTCTATCTTTCATCAATCGATAATCAAGATATGGTAGCAGAAAAGAAAAGGAAAATACCATCACATTGAAAGCATCTAATAAGGATGAATTTTCACTACAACTTTAGAGGAAAAAGACTAGAGGCTAATAACTAGGTGTAGAGCACTAATATTGAGTGAATTCTGACTAGTCATCATTGAAACACAACACATATCAATCGTGTGTAAGGAGCATGCAAAATGAATTCCAAACAAATTTTAACCCAGTTGATAAAAGAAGAGATAGACAATACGAATGTAACAAGATGGATAACATACTAAAGGAATCAACTGTGATGAATCTCACATATCAAGTGAACACATGTCTCCAGCATTACGATATTCCAGATCTTCAAAATAACTCAGTTTTCAATAGAATCCCTCTTCAAAAGAGGTTCCTCTGCCACTCTCTCATCAAAGAGATATACAATATATAAGCCTTCAGCATATAACATATGAGAAACTACCTCAAAACCGACCGAGAAACGAACTGGCAGTTGTTTAACTGAAATCTGGGCGTGTTCCTACATTTCTGGTCCATGTCTATAGCGCCATCTTACTGGGAAATTTTTCCTATCTTCATGAGCTCTAAATTCATATCTGAAGATACCACTGGAAATCTTAGGATCTATATATGTAAATCGACTATTCAAGCGTCTAAAAAGGCCTCTCCAAGGTTGAGAAAAGTGAGTTTTACCACGAGAAGTTTTTTTGGAAAAACCTATGATTTTGGTGGCTAACAGGCTGAAAATAGGGGTATCTTAGCCACCGAAAGTCCTGGATTTCGGCAGCTAACCATGTGATTTCAAAGTGCCATAAGCCATTGAAAGTCCCGAAACCCCGATTTTGTCTTTTGTGTTTTGGGGAAATGGAGCAATGGTCAAAATCTTATGTCGGCCAAACCCTCGACTGCCAAAAACCTGAAATGGTGATGTGGCATTTATGTAAAACCTTATTATAGCTATTTTATTGTCGTTTATTGCATTCTTTTAGTGCCTCCTCATGACTTGATTTCTGGGCAAAAACACATCTACACTTTCAGTATCTAAGGGCATATGAAAACTGAGATTTAAGGTACCGAAAGTCTGCACTTTCGGTAGCTAAACACTATAAATTTTTTCCTCCTAAGCTACCAAAATCCAAAATTTCAATATTTGTTCCAACACAGAGCATGAAGCACAGGCATCCCCACACAGTCTGAAGTTGAAGTGAAATAGAAGATCCAGACCTGAAGTGCCTTGGGATGAGTCACATGTGAGTGTTGGGGGCCTATTGGCCCTTGGTTATGGAAGGTTGCAAATATTAAGGAAAGAAGCACGAAGTGCGAACTACACGGAAGACAAGTTGACTGAGATTGGGTCGAAGTGACCAAAAGAACAGAAAAGACAGAGTGAAGTAAGAGAAAACAATCCATTGGATGGGGAGATCGAGGAAAACATATCAACAAGGAATATGGATCGTGGACAACTCAGCAAGTGTAAAAATCCACCAATGGATGCTTTGGAGCACCTCGCAAGAAATAAGGAAAGACAAGTTGGCGAAGCCCTGAAAATGCGGGTCAAGTTGACCTAGGGTTTTAGACACCTAGGGTTTTGGTATTTAGGGTTTTGACACCTAAGTTTCGGCCTAAGGTTGTCTGAGAGTCATGGTAATGTATAAATATAGGTCAAGAGGACCTAGGAAGGGTTCGACTAGGTTATGATGAGTGATCGTTGTTATTGTTGAAAAAGAAGTATTGTGTGGGGAGAGAAGTATGTGTTGTAAGATCTTCAGCTGGGTGCGAAGATCAACCTTGCAGCTGGGTGCATAGGGAGGGAAGTGAGAGGAAGAGAGAGAGAGAGAGATGCAAGCTAAGAGTGCAGATAGAACTGTATGTTTTATATAATATCAAGAAACACAGTTATGTGGATGTATCCCTAGGGAGAGGGTGAACCACATATATCATGTTGTTGTTTGAGATTGATTTTGTGTTCTTCTGACCTCTGATATACTGTTAATGCAATATTGTGTTAGATCTAAGATATAGTTTGTGCAGTAGGATTAAGAAAGATAAAGAATATATAGATCTGTATGAGAGTGTTTCCCTGGATCCACTTGACATTTCCTCTGGTTGTAGACACATGTGTCCTGCAACCCCCTATAGCTACTTCAGGTGAGACTGCATCTACTTTGTAGGTGTTGCCGAAAGGGCCAGTATTTAGGGCTTGTTGGTGTGTTGTAGAACTGAATCCTGGGTCTGCCCCTATGCCAACATGAGGCTAATACATCACTTTCATATCTGTCTCAAAACGATGCACCCAACTCATTGGAATTCATATGTTCACATGTGCTCAACCATAGGTACGTCTAACTCAACAAATATTCTTTCTCACTGTGTTACACAGGAGAATCATCTGGAGTTCTTCTCAACTCTTTGTAGGGAGGAGGCCAGCACAACGTTCCAGTTCTGTCTCATATAGGAACCACACACCCAACTCATGGGCTCTCTCTCAATTTGAATCAATCAGTTTGTGTCCTAGAGGATGTCTCACACAGTTGTAATCATCAAAACTTCATGATCCATGAAATGGCTTCCGTGTAGGGAAATATTGTTGCATGCACTGTGACTTTATAAAATTTGGACATTCTAATGTTTTTGTATGTGTTGAGTTCAGTATCGTCTTCAAGAAGCCAAGGGAATTTCTAATTGTTGAACATATGATACACTTATCCCAGTTTATGTGAGGTCCTTTTATCAATGACACCCTTAGTATCATCATAGATAGGTATGGGGGTGTCGATATCCTCCTATTCTAATATCCTCCTTGCAGAGGCCTCTTCAACAAGAGCCTTTTCTACACTATGATATTTTTCTGGGAGGAGTCATGATTGAATCTGCATTACAAACATGTAGGAGAACCACAATACAAATTTTTTTTCATATTAATTATCATCTAAATAAGAAACAACATAAACATTTCCAACCCATAACTTGCAAAAAGACTACCACCGATTTGGGTGATGATGAATTCATTAGAGGGTGGTCGGTGAGGAAGTATTTTCCACATCGATATGGGGTACATTGGTAGAGAAGAGTGTTTCCTTGCTGATATAGGCCATGTCAACGAGGGAAGGATTTTCCTTGTCGATGTGACTATATCAGCGATGAAATGGTGGTTTACTCCTACCATTGTTGTGAGCCATGGCACCATTCTCGAGGTATGAAATTTCCAAGCATAGTGGTCAAGGTTCATGATCCATGGTTATGCTACTGGGAGACCCTTTTTCCAAAAACAACGTAAGGGTCAAGCTCTAGCCAAAGGCATGAGTATAGGATCTTAAATGAAGATAGAACAATGAGCAGGGGTATTGTAGCTGAAGTTGTCAACATAAGGTGTAGGTGTGGAAGAGGGAAGAGAATTTGTGGTATTTCCCTTCCCCTCTATGCCCACCCCCTTGTCCCCCTTTTCCATTATTTATATTTTCTAGATATGGGAGAGGTGAGGGGTAAGGATTGTGTGGAAATTAATAGAAACCCTATCTCGACCTTCCCCTATCCTCCCTTTTATATCTATAGTTAAAAAGACAAGTGGAGGGAAATATAGGGTTACTAACCGGTGGAAAACTTGAAGGTCAAGAATTGATGGTCGTGGAGGTAGCTCGACTATCCATGGTTTTATTTTCTTGTTTTCCTTGCGCTCCCATGGATTGGTGTGTAAATAGTGAAACAAAAAAGGGTGAAATGGGTTAATATAGCCTCGTTGGGCCCTTAAGGCATGAATATCAAGAGAAAATGGGTATGGATTTGAAACTTCATGTGTGCATGTAGGATTGGTTGGATTGTTGTATCTATTGGAGTTACGTAACACACACCTAGGATTTCATTTTCTTAAGTTTTTTCCTTGTTTATTAGTCATAATTAGTCATTATATAGTCTTCTATATTTTAGGGGAGAATATTCCACCTGGAGAATATTCTCTTTCAGTTGACACTTCAGTTTGACTAGTTGAGTTGAGTTTAGATATTGCATTGGTTTTGTCACCATGCAACATTGGGATCATCACCAGATAATGCACACTTTCCTTGGGATCATCACCAGACTGGCACATTACCTTTGATTTCTTGAGTTAACTCCTCGCTACTCGTTGTTCAGTCAGTTAATTGAAGACTAGTTGACTAGTTAACTCAACTTGGTGACAGTTCACTCTCGTAACTGCCTGAGAGACTAGACTAGGTGGCATTTCACTCCCGTAACTATTGGTGTGTGTCCATATCACTCTAGACCACCACTATGGTGCATTGTTTCTCCTCCAGTGCACACTCATTGAGTTATACAAAGTATATCATGTGTAAATTATTCATTATTCACAATGGTTAATGAGAATTATTTTATTCTTTATCTCCTTCTTATTCTTTCTCCTTGTCTCTATGAAAATGTGTGTATCATTGTTTGGCTAGATCTATTATATGCAGGTTCAACACATTTACATGGTATCATAGCCGACAGATTGCTAAGCAAAAGCTACACCAAAAATTTTGCAGGTACAAAAGATTGAAGACAACGGAAAGATGGATTTCCAAAAAGAATTAATTCTTACACCTTACAACTATTTTGCATGGAAAGAGAAAATAGCCATACATCTATGAACCATAGGGTTGTATAGGTTAACCTTGAATACATATATAGAACTGACATCATCCATAGAAAAATCCAAGTACTTAAATCGTATGGATGAGGCACTCAAAACAATTTGCAGTCAAATTTATCCCGATCTCCTTTTTCACATGTCTTCCTGTAAGACTCCCAATGAAGCTTGGACCTCCTTGGAAGGGATCTTTGGAAAATAGGATGATATGAGGGGACACATGCTGGAGGTGGAGCTGCTCACATTGGATCCAAAAATCTTCGACAATATCCAATATTTCTTTACAAAATTCAAGGATTTACTGTCGCAACTCAAAGCTTGCGGGGTTGATAAATCGAAGGAGGAGAAACAAATGGTTCTCACCATTATATCCAAGATTGGTCTTGAATTATATATATTTGTATCTAAATTACTGTCAGATTCTCCTCTGGACCCACCTGTAAGATCCCTTCTCTTGAGGACTTTATCAAATCCCTAACACAAGAGCAAACCAAGCTCATCAACATGGGCACAATCAAAGGCCCAGGGGTGCATGCACTCACTGTGCATGATGGCAGCCACAAATATCAGAAATCTAAATATAAATATAAATGGAAAGTTAATTCACATCCGAAGAAGGAGGGGTACACAAAACCCTTCACTGATGCCTCCTGATCCAAAGGGGAAAAGGGAAGAAAAGGGGAGAAATGATCGTACTATCACAAAGGATTCCATCTAGAATCTGCATGCATGAAAAATAAAATAGATCTTATGTCTCAAATAATTCAACAAAACAACCTTGGAGATCACATCCCTGAGGGTGCAAAGAAGAAAAAGCCAGAAGATCTGAATTCCAAGAAACACAATTCTAGCCATGCCTTGATTGCAATAAACTCCTCTCCTGATTCTTGGATCGTAGATTCAGGAGCATCACATCTCATGGCTGCCTCAGAAGAAGTCTATTCTTCATTGGATGCATGCAAAGGTCCTCCTATTCTGATGGGGGACAACTCTTATGTCGAAGTCATAGGCAAAGGAAGGATTGAACTCACCAATGGAAGCTTCGAGAATGTGTTGCACATTCCCAAACTTTATGTCAACCTTCTCTCCGTGTATCAGATGACGAATTCCGACACCGAAAATAAATTCATTTTCACACAAAATTTTTTGGACATCTACGACATGCAAACCAACTCCATGGTTGCTACTGGTGAGGTAAATCATCAATCTAGATTTTATACATTTTCTGAATTCATTGAACTTGATTCTGCTTTACTGCTTACTCATGCTGATGAAAGTAGTAGGATATGGCATGAAAGGTTTGGACATTTGAATTTCAGATACACGCAACAACTTAGCAAGCACAGATTGATTGATGGTCTACCAGACATCCATTTCTCCAAGGGAGTATGTGAGGGATGTGTTCTCGGAAAACACCCTCAAGAAAAATTCGACAAAGGAAAGTCTCAGCGAGCTTCCACACCTTTATATATGATCCACGGTGACTTTATGGGTCCTTTTCCACATCCATCCATCAGAAAAGAGAGGTTTGTTCTCATTTTTGTTAATGATTTCTCACGTTTTACATGGATCTACTTTCTCCTACAAAAATCCGAAGTCTTTCAACACCTCAAATATTTCAAAGCCTTGGTTGAGACATGGTCCGAAAAGAAGATCAAAGTCATTCGAACTGATATCGGGGGAGAGTATGTAAATCATGAGATCAATAATCTTTTCCACGAGGCAGGGATTCAGTTGCAGCACATAGTTCCCTATACTCCACAAAAAAACAGAGTTGTTGAGCGGAAAAACATATCTCTAAAGGAGATGGCATCTTTCATGCTGCATGCAAAGTCACTACCATAAAGACTATGGGCTGAAGCACTTAATTGTGCAACATACATCCAAAACAGATCTCCCCATAGATATGTCAAGGATAAGAACCCCTATGAGGATTGGAGCAGCCTCAAACCGGAAGTGACACACTTTTGCATTTTTGGTTCACGTGCATGGGCCCGGATTCCCTCTGAAAAGAGGAAGGCACATGATCCACAAAGAAATGAATGAATTTTTGTTGGATATCCCAATAGTGTGAAGGGATATAGGCTTATTGATCTTTCCTCGAACCAGCTCATCATTAAGTGAAGTGTCTGATTCGAGGAAAGTGTCTCGCATGCACCTCAACAACTGCATGTAGACACCTTCATTCTTCCACCTGTCTGAGATGATGAGCATGCACATGTTGAATATTCTTCAGATGAGAGTTATGATTCAAGGGACTCAGATGATTCATATTTAGAGACAGTACATTCAGATGTAGAGTCAGAGAATCCAGATGTAGTTGTAGAGCCAGAGAAAAGGCCCAAGTGGGCACAGACTACTCTTCGGGCTACAGGGGATCTCGTTGGTGATCCAGTCGATACTAGGAGGACTCGATCTGATTTTGATGAGCCTCCTGTTGTACTCACTACCACTGAACAATTTCCCTCCAGTCATATTTTCTTAGTTCAGTCTTCAGATCCACGGTCTTATGGTGAGGTTGTTGGAAATCCCTTTTGGGAATCTTCCATGCGGGAGGAGTACAACTCCCTCCTCGAGAATCAGAATTGGGATCTGGTTCCCCTTCCTACTGGGAGGAAACTTGTCAGATGAAAATGGGTCTACAAGACCAAGAGAGCAGCAGATGGACAGATCAGCAGATACAAAGCCAGGATTTCAGTAGGTTCATGGTATTGACTATGATGAGACCTTCTCTCTAGTAGCGAATATGGATTCCATACAATTGGCACTTTCCATTGCAAAAGCCAAAGGATGGGAAGTCCATCAGATGGACATGGAGAATGCATTTCTTCATGGTGATCTCTATGAGGATATCTACATGGAGCAACCCTAGGGATTTATGCAGGACTCATCTTTGGGCTGTCAGCTGAAGAAGTCCCTTTATGGCCTCAAGAAGGCTCTGAGGGCATGGTATGCCAAGATGTACTCCTACCTGTTGTCACAAAACTTTGTATAGTTTAAATCAAACCCAAATGTATACATTCTCAGGATGGTTGATTTAATTGAACTTTTAGTTATGTACGTTGATGATTTGTTGATCATCGGTTGCTCAACTTCAACAATTGTTGTAGTCAAGAAGATTCTACATGACAAGTTTTTGATGACAGACATGGGTCCGCTACACTTCTTCCTTGGAATTGAAATCAGTTAGGATGCATCAGGCATCAAAATGTCTCAGGCCAAGTATGCAGGAAATATCCTTGAGAGATTTCACATGACAGACTGCAATTTTTCTCTGACTCCTTTCCTATCGGGAGTCAAACTTGAGGATGGCAGCGAGACTCCACTGGTTGACAGCACATTGTACAGACAACTAGTGGGGAGCTTGTTGTATCTCACACAGTCCAGAATGGACCTCTCATATGCAGTTGGTGCAGTGTCCAGGTTCATGCAGGAGTCGCATGAGCTACATTGGAAAGCTGCAAAGTGTATCCTTCGATACGTATAGGGCACCATCACCTTTGGGATTCATTATGCAGCAAACTCTACATTAGATCTCATCAGGTTTACTGATTCTGACTGGGCTGGCGATAGCACTAATTGCAATTCCACATCTGGTTACTCACTCAGTCTTGGTTTTGGGCCTATCTGTTGGTTGAGCAAGAAGCAAGTTGGCATTGCTCTATCTTCAGCCAAGGCAGAGTACAGAGGGGTAGTTAACATTGTTGGAGAAATTTCTATTTTTGGCACACTAGTTCAGTGGGAGTTAACTAACTAGTTCTATTTTAGACTTTCTAATCTTAGACCATCACTAATATGCATGTATTCCTAATTATAGGATGTCATTGCCTATATGAGTGAATATCACTCACTCATTGATAAGATAATAATATGCATTGATTCTCATTCTTCATTGTGTATCTCTCTTCCTTTTCTTGATAAGCTTTGTTTGTGTATGATTTAGCTAGATCTCATGTGCAGGTTTCAATGAAACACTGACATGGTATCAGAGCTATGTTGCTTGGAGCAAGCCAGACAAGCCAAAGAATAGGGAAAATCATAGTTTCGGTGAGCTAAATCCATGGTCGTACCTTTTAGCAGTTATTTCTCCAAAAGTATTAATGTTTTGAGGAAATGGCCCTTCTAGGAAGTAAATCGATCCATTCTGCAAGTGGGTTTTCAACCATTTGGCACAATTCCTCAGCGTTTTCTCAGAAAGTAAGCTGGAAGATAGCCTCCTGAAACTTATACGAATCTGTGGTTGTACCTTTCTACAGTGATTGCTCCCAAAATATTGCATTTTTTAGGAAACGACTCGCATGAGAAGTAAATAGACCCATTCTGCAAGTGTTTTTTCAAGCGTTTGGCGATATTCCTCATCGTTTGCTCAAAAATTAAGTCGGAAGATTGTCTCCTGAAATTGATACGAATTTTCACTTAAAATGCTCTTTCTGTCATGATTTCTTAATTTTTCACTTGCAGATTGAGACTAAATTTTCAGGGGCTCTTAGAAACAGTGGAAGAGATGGAAAGGAAAACTATTATACAATCAAACTTGGTGGTAATCCTCACACCATACAATTATTTTGATTGGAATCCCAAGGCAGAATTCCAACTCAGAAGGAAAGGACTGTATAATTTAACGATGGTGACGGAAACAGAACCTACATCAGCGATTGAGAAGTGGGTGAACCATAAGGATGAGGCCACGTGACTACTTATTGAGTTAATCTCCACTGATTTATGGCTTCATGTTCTTGCATGAAAGACTCCAAACGAGATCTGGACCACCTTGGAAGGACTCTTTGGAAATCAAGATGAGATGCGAGGTCATATGCTTGAGGTAGAGTTGAATACCTTAGACTCTAAAAGTTTTAATAATATACATGATTTCTTTACTAAATTTAAATCTTTGATTTTGAGCTTGGGTGAATATGGTATTGACAATTCTACACAATAGAAACAACTTATTTTAACAATCTTGGCCAAGCTAGGACCAGAATACGCTATATATGTCTCCAATTTCCATTTTGGCAGTTGTCTTTTTGGAACAAATTGGAAAATGCCTATGTTGGCTCAGTTCATTGAGTCTCTTACACAAGAGCAGACAAAACTCATACAGATGGGCCTCGTGAAATATCCCAAAGCAAATGCACTCACCATGTATGATGAAAATGGGTCATCCAAACAAAATGGGAAGGAGGGATATTCCAAACCCTTTAATGATTCTTCAGGTTCCAAAGACTCTTCAGATTCCAAGAAGAGGAAGAAGGGACATCAGTGCACTTACTGCAATAAACCAAATCATAAAGAATCCACATGCATGAAGAAACAGATCGATATTATGGCATAGACACTTCAGCAGAACAACCTTGGAAACTTCATTCTAGAGGGAGTCAAGAAGCGGAAGGAAGAAGATCTTGCTCCTAAGAAAGGTAATCAGCATGCTCTGGTTGCAATTAATTCCTCATATGATTCATGGATTATAGATTCTAGTGCATCACATCATATGGAAGCTAAAGAGGAAGTTTTATCTTCTTTGATTCCATGCTCAAGACCCCCTATTCTCATGGGGGATGATACTCTAGTAGAAGTAGTAGGAGAAGGGAGAGTGGAACTCCACAATGGAAGTTTTGAGAATGTTTTACATGTTCCAAATCTTTCTATGAATCTGCTCTCAGATTATCATATCACCTAGAAAGGTAAAAAGGTTGAATTTACATCAAATTTAGTTTCAATAATTGACATGCATGAAAATTTTGTCATTGCAATTGGTGAGGTGGATCACAGGTCAAGGTTGTATAAATTCACTAAGTTTTCTGACAATGACTCATCTATTCTACTTACACATAAGGAGAGTACTTTTCATGCACCTCCAGTGCAACATGCATATACTCTTATGCTTCCAACAGTTTCAGACATCAGAGATGATTCCATACACTCAGACTTTGTACATGGAAATAAGCAGGTAGTACAGCTAGATAAGAAGCCAGCGTCGAAGCTTCAGAAGATGCCCAAGAAGGAACATACCACACTTCAGGGAGCATTCAAGCTTGTAGGGAATCCATTGGATTTGAGGATGACTCAATCTCAGCATGAGGATCCTTCTCATGTACTTTCAGCTTCAGAACTTGCGATTCCCATGCATTGATATATGGTTCAATCTACCAATACACATAAATACAATAGGTTTGTCGGAAATTCATTATGGAAAGCGGCCATGTAGAAGGAGTATGACTCACTCATACATAACTCGACTTGGAATATGGTTCCACTTCCACCAGAAAGGAATATTTCCAGGTGCAGATTTGTCCATAGGATCAAGAGGTACAAGGCCCGACAGGTTGCCAAAGGACTTCATCAGATCCATAAATATTTCTACATCTTCATGAAGACTTTTAGTGAGCTGAAGTTTCAGACTTTGTGGGATCATCTTGTAGTGAAGAACACAGTTGCCTAGCAGCTTCCATTTTCTTCTTTTGATACATTATCTTTTGAGGGGGGGTTTTGTTCTCACGTGGTTTTCCCTCTTTCCTCACTTTTATTCAGTGTTCATTAGTTTCATTGTACATGAGTCCTAAAATGGCCTAGTAGTTGGGACTCATTTTTTACTCCATAGTGATGTTCAGGGGGGGTGTTGGAGAATTTTTTATTTTCGGCACACTAGTTCAGTGGGAGTTAACTAACTAGTTCTATTTTAGACTTTCTAATCTTAGACCATCACTATTATGCATGCAATCCTAATTATAGGATGTCATTGCCTATATGAGTGAATATCACTCACTCATTGATAAGATAATAATATGCATTGATTCTCATTCTTCATTGTGTTTCTCTCTTCCTTTTCTTGATAAGATTTGTTTGTGTATGCTTTAGTTAGATCTCCTGTGTAGGTTTCCATGAAACATTGAAAAACATAACCATTCAGGCTATGTGGCTACAATATTTTCTCACTGAGTTGGGAATTTAGTTTCATCGGTCGATCGTCATTTGGTGTGACAACCAGAGAACTATAAAGTTCTACAGAGATCCAGTTCATAGGTAGCGGATGAAGCACATTGAGATCCACATGAACTACATTCGGGACTTAGTACACGAGGAGATCATCGACTTACAGTTATTTCCTTCAGCAGAACAGACGGCAGACATCTTCACCGAGACCTTCACTGAGTAGAAATTTCATTCTCTGTGAAGTCATCTTGGACTGAAGGACACAATTGCCTAGCAACTATAGTTATTCTTTTTACATACATTGTACCTTGATGGGGGGGGGGTTTCCCATGAGGTTTTCCCTCTTTCTTCACTTTATTTCAGTGTATATTTTGTATTTGGGTACCTAACATGGCCTCGTTGTCGAGACCCATTCTTTATTTTCACCATAGTGATGTTCAGGGGGGTGTTGGAGTTACTTCACACACACCTAGGATTTATTTTTCCTAAGGTTTTTCCTTGTTTATTAGTCATAATTAGTCATTATCTAGTCTCCTATGTTTTAGGGGAGAATATTCCACCTGGAGAATATTCTCTTTCAGTTGACACTTTAGTTTGACTAGTTGAGTTGAGTTTAGATGTTGAATTGGTTTTGTCACCATGCAACATTGGGATCATCACCAACTAATGTGCAATTTCCTTGCGATCATCACTATACTAGTGCATTACCTTTGATTTCCTGAGTTAACTCCTTGTTAGCACAAGAATTTACAGCCAGAAGAGGCATGCCTCTCCATAAGCAACTAAATAACCTCTAACAGGTTAAACAAAGGATTTTATATATCAGGTCAAAGTTCTTGATTAGTCTCATCATATGGAATATCATATATATTCGGTATCACTATGGCGTTGAGGAATTGTCTATATAGCATGGTCTACCATTTTACTACCTAAAATGTTACCAAATTTGTTAAGCAGTGTAATGATGGCACTATGAATTCCATAGGTTGTTACCAAATCTGTTTTCATGTCGGATGCTACCAAATATATCAATGTTGAAGTGATGTAGTTGTGAATTATGATGGCTCTACCAATTCACATAGACCCATAGGCAGGCGCTACCAAAATTTTGGCATAGACCAAATTGTGCAGAGTTATTTTTGGATGCTTCTCCCAGTTTTGAGTGACTAACTTAAAACCTGGATTATGAACAATTGAGAAGGTATTTTTGAAAACTTGAAGAGGTTTTTGTTTATCACATACCAAATAACAAAAACCTCTCTCAGTATTTCAAAATGTGTTATGGTTTGAGAGATATTATACATATAAGTGGCACTACCTACTGTTTTACAGCGGCGCTATCAAATTTCCTATAGCCGTCATGGTTTTGATATTCGCCTCGTTAGGAGGTTGCCACCTGTCAAGGAGGATTTGAATGGATTCTCAAAGATCAGTTAGATATAAAGGGACACCTTCACCTAGGATTTATCTCCATCAAAGGCCTCATGCAAGGAGGTGGAAACAATTTATTAATGACTTCCAACAAATTCCTGAAGATTAGCAGTTTGTTGGATTTTTGTCTCTTTGATTGTTGCCACCTATATCCAAGGCTTAGAATCCAATGGAGGAGATGGGATTCAACATCCTAAGGTTATTTGGATGCTATTTTTTATTTAAGTAAGGAGATATCTCTTGGAGAGGGGGATTCATGAGCCAAGAGAGGCTAGAGAGAGTAGGAGCAGACAGTTTTCCTATATGTGTTCATTTGTAAGCCTGTGGGCATTTTATGATTGTAAGCATTACTTCTATTGGAGACTCATGAGAGATGTGATTTCAGATTGTAATTCTTTTTTTTATATATCTTCTTATTTGAATATATTGCAGATTTCAGGATCAAAGGCTGCCAACGATTTATGGATCCCTAAGCAGCAAGGGATCTACCGTATTTTGCCCATCAGTCATTTTTTATATTCAAGTATTTGTTGATTCATTAAATTGAGAGGATCTTTGTTTAGTGAACATTCTACCTTATGTTTCCCTTTTTCATTCTTCCACTTATCAACATATAATCGTGTTTTCTATTGAGCAGTTTTTGTGCCTTCGATGAGTAGGATGTTTGTGACTCCACTGCCCATTGGTGTAGCCTACCGATCTGTAGTTTTCAACCCTCTCCCTTTCTTTCTCCATATTTTTGATCCACCTATTCAAAACCAAAATTATCTTTTACATTCTGATGGGTGTTGAGCTTACACTTTAGCAGTCAAAGTGTAACTTTTAGTGCTAACATTTTTGGTGTCGTTGTCGGGGATGGATTTGAGAAGATTGAAAAGCTCCCTGGGAAGAATGACACTGCACAGCTCCATCTTTATATGGTGACTAAATTTGGACACCTTCAAGACTTCACATTCACCATGGTGACTCCATTGTTCAGAATCTGTTGGTGAATCCACTAGAATGAGACAAATTAAATAGCTATGAAGGCTATCCTGGTCAGGAGGTTTTCCCCACTCAATTTCTCATCCATAGATGGTTATCCACATCCTATGCCTCAAATTGATGAATGGCAAGATCTGCTGCCCAGATTTTATGAAGGTGAGGATGACAGCCCTATTGATCATGTTCATGAATTTTGTGCTTTGATGCAGCAACTTGACATCCATCATGAAGATATATTGATGAAAATTTTTGTGTATTCATTGGAAGGATACGCAAGGCAATGGTATAGAACACTCCCTACTTCTAGTATTTCCTCTTTGAAATACTTTCATGATGTTTTTTATTCTCATTGCAAGATAATTTGTCCAGCTGAAAGACTTTTTGAGAATTGTTGTGAGGGGTATGCATCATATATTCAGGATTCAAAAAGTGATTCCTCTAGCAGTGATGATGAAGGGGATGATTGCAGAGAGAAGGACTTAGATGATGAGTTTCATTATGCTTTTCCTAAATTTGAATAACAAATGCATCATCCATGTCAAAATCTAGGTCCCCAAGAGAAAGATCAATATGGACAATCCATCATTTCCTTTTCTCCTCCTTTTCTCGATTCTTTAAGTCAAGAGGTCATTTTAGGTTCAGAGTTATTTCATCATGAGGATAATGTTGCAGTTTGTCATGAATGAATTAATAGCTTACTAGTTGTTGTTGTAATCCCTCCTATTGTTAATGAACCAATGTGCCATGATTTGGCAAGTTTTGATGACTATGAAGATGTTTTCTCTAAACAACCAGTTGTCCCAGCTACTGTAATAATCCCCTCAACCATTAATAGTCAAATGGTCATTGATTCACCTTTGTATGATGATTATGAAGATGATTTCCATGAATAGTCTATTGAAGACCTTATATCAGAGAAGTACCCTTTCCATCAAAGCAACAATAGCTTGTTTCAGCCCTCATGTCATATTTTTGTTTCTGAAAAAGAAGAAAAAGATGATAATCTAAGTTTAGAAGGTGAAAAACTGAGAAATTGGGACCATAAGCCAAGATATGATTAATATCCCTCACAATTAGAAGTTAAGATAGGAGAATGTAGTTTCCCAAGCACTTCTAATTGTGATGAACTGCCCTATCAACCCCCTACTCCTCTTGAAGACACAAGCTCGGTTTCATCAAGCAACCGAGATCAAATTCCATGTGATCAGATGAGAGAGGTTGAAATTAAAGAAATACAAGCATCACTAAGCCTTTTTCCTAATACACCTCATGACCAGGAGTGGACCAAGGCCATATGCATTGAGGATGAATCAGAAAATCAACAATCCATGCAACAACCAAGCAAAGTGGAGGAAGGACCTAATGCAGTACTTTTCATTTTTACACAAAGCAATGTCGTAGGGGAAAGTATTGATGATTTTTTTCAGGATCCATTTGCATTCTTTCTGCAAGCAGCAAGTGGACCTAGGCTCATTGATTTCGTCAATGGAAAGTGTATTTCCAAATGTTTCTTTGACATGCCTTCCAGTAGGAATTATCTCTTGTGCTTAAGGAAGAACATTTAAAAGATTCAAATAGTTGAAAAAATGATGAAATGGCTTCATTGGTTGTTTCATGTAACTTGAATGCTTCATTTTCCCAATAATTAGAGTAGGTGTGTGCAATAAGCTTGTTGGACAAGCATCGTTTTCATCATTTTTGTCAGTTTCAGTTTTCATTTGCATTTAGTTTCAGTTGAAGGTCACAGATCAAAGCAAATTGTAGAGGTTAAAGTTTGGGAGAATCCCTAGGATAAGGCACTAAAACTACAAGATTTATTAGAGCCTAACAGGGAGGACTTTATCCCCCATGGATCCTATGCTAGCACAAGAATTTACAGCCAGAAGAGGCATGCCTCTCCATAAGAAATTAAATAACCTCTAACAGGTTAAACAGAGGCTTTCATCTATTAGCTCAAAGTTCCTTATTAGTCTCATCATATGGAAAAGCATAGATATTCTGTAGCACCGTGGCACTGCGAAATTGTCTATATAGCATGGTCTGCCATTTTACTACCTAAAATGTTACCAAATCTGTTAAGCAGTGTAATGATGGCACTATGAATTCCATAGGTTGTTACCAAATCCATTTTCATGTAGAATGCTACCAAATATGTCAACCTTGAAGTGATGTAGCTGCGATTTATGATGGCTCTACCAATTACACGTAGACACGCAGGCGGGCACTACTGAAATTTTGGCAGAGACCGAATTGTGCAAAATTGTTTTTGGACATTTCTCCTAGTTTTGAGTGACTAACTTAAAACTTGTATTATGAAAAATTGAGAAGGTATTTTTGAAAACTTGTGGAGATTTTTGTTCATCACATACCAAGTAACAAAAACCTCTCTCATTTTTTCAAAATGTTTTATGGTTTGAGAGATATTATACATAGAAGTGGCGCTACCGAATTTCTGTAGCAGACGGTTTTGATATTCGCCTCGTTGGGAGGTTGCCACCTGTCAAGGAGGATTCGAATGGCTTCTCAAGGATAATTTAGATGTCAAGGGAGACCTACACCTAGGATTTATCTCCATCAAAGGACTCATGCAATGAGGTGGAAACAATTTATTAATGACTTCCAACAAATTCCTGAAGATTAGCAGTTTATTGGATTTTTGTCTCTTTGATTGTTGCCACCTATCTCCAAGGCTTAGAATCCAATGGAGGATATGGGATTCGACCTCCTAAGTTTATTTGGATGCTATTTTCTATTTAAGGAAGGAGAGATCTCTTGGAGAGGGGGATTCATGAGCCAAGAGAGGCTAGAGAGAGTAGGAGCAGGCAGTTTTCCTGTGTGTGTTCATTTGTAATCCTATGGGAATTTTATGATTGTAAGCATTACTTCTATTGGAGACTCATGAGATATGTGATTTCAGATTGTAATTATTTTGTTTATATATCTTCTTATTTGAATATATTGCATTTTTGAGGATCAAAGTCTACCAATGATTTATGGATCCCTAAGCAGCAGAGGATCTACTGTATTTTTCCCACTAGTAATTGTTTATATTCAAGTATTTGTTGATCCATTAAATTGAGAGGATCTCTGTTTAGTGAAAATTTTACCTTATGTTTCCCTTCTTCATTCTTCCACTTATCAACATATAATCTTGTTTTCTGTTGAGCAGCTTTTGTGCCTTCAATGAGTAGGATGTTTTTGACTCCATTGCCCATTGGGTTAGCCTACTGATCTGCAGTTTTCAACCCTCTTCCTTTCTTTCTCCATCTTGTTGATCCACCTATTCAAAACCAAAATTATATTTTACATTCTTATGGGTGCTGAGCTTACACTTTAGCAGTCAAAGTGTGACTTTCAGTGCTAACATTTTTGGTGTCGTTGTCGGGGACGAATTTGAGCAGATTGAAAAGATCCCTGGGAATAATGACACTACACAGCTCCAGCTTTAGATGGTGACTGAAGTTGGACACCTTCAAGACTGCACATTCACCATGGCGACTCCACTAGAATGAGACAAATTAAATGGCTATCAAGGCTATCCTAGCCGAGAGGTTTGCCCCACTCAATTTCTCATCCATAGATAGTTATCCACATCCTGTGCCTCAAATTGATGAATGGAAAGATCTGCTTCCTATATTTTATGAAGGTGAGGATGACAGCCCTATTGATCATGTTCATGAATTTCATGATTTGATGCAACAACTTGACATCCATCATGAATTTATATTGATGAAAATGTTCATGTATTCATTGGAAGGCTATGCAAGGCAATGGTATAGAACACTCCATGCTTCTAGTATTTCCTCTTTGAAAGACTTTTATGATGTTTTTTATTCTCATTGCAAGATAATTTATCCAGCTAAAAGACTTTTTGAGAATTGTTGTGAGGGGTATGCATCATATATTCAGGATTCAACAAGTGATTCCTCTAGCAGTGATGATGAAGGGGATGATTGCAAAGAGTGAGACTTAGATGATGAGTTTCATTATGCTTTTCCTAAATTTGAAGAACAAATGCATCATTCATGTCAAAATCTAGGTCCCCAAGAGAAAGATCAATATGGACAATCCATCATTTCCTTTTCTCCTCCTTTTCTCGATTCTTTAAGTCAAGAGGTCATTTTAGTTTCAGAGTTATTTAGTCATGAGGATAGTGTTGCAGATTTTCATGAATGAATTAATAGCTTACCAGTTGTTGTTGTAATCCCTCTTATTGTTAATGAACCAATGTGCCATGATTTGGAAAGTTTTGATGACTATGAGGATGTTTTCACTAAACAACCAACTATCCTGGCTATTGTACTAATCCCCTCAACCATTAATAGTCAAATGGTCATTGATTCACCTTTGTATGATGATTATGAAGATGATTTCCATGAACAATATATTGAAAACCTTATATCAAAGAAGTACCCTTTCCATCAAAGCAATAATAGCTTGTTTCAGCCCTCATGTCATATTTTTGTTGCTGAAAAAGAAGAAAAATATGATAATCTAAGTTTATAAGGTGAAAAAATAAGAATTTGGGACCATAAGCCAAGATATGATGAATATCCCTCACAATCAGAAGATAAGACAGAAGAATGTAGTTTCCCAAGCACTTATAATTGTGATGAACTTCCCTATCAACCCCCTATTCCTCTTGAAGACACAAGCTTAGTTTCATCAAGAAGCCAAGATCAAATGCCATGTGATCAGATGAGAGAGGTTAAAATTAAAGAAAGACAAGCATCACTAAGCCTTTTTCCTAATACACCTCATGACTAGGAGTGGACCAAGGCCATATGCATTGAGGATGAATCATAAAATCAACAAGCCATGCAACAGCCAAGCACAATGGAGGAATGACCTAATGCAGTACTTTTCATTTTTACACAAAGCGATGCCATAGGGGAAAGTATTGATGATGTTTTTCAGGATCCATTTGCATTCTATTTGCAAGAAGCAAGTGGGCCTAGGCTCATTGATTTATTCAATGGAAAGTGTCTTTCCAAATGTTTCTTTGACATGCCTTCAAGTAGGAATTATCTTTGGTGCTTATGGAAGCACATTTCAAAGCTTCAAATAGTTGGAAAAATGATGAAATGGCTTCATTGGTTGTTTCATGTAACTTGAATGCTTCATTTTACCAATAATTAGAGTAGGTGTGTGCAATAAGCTTGTTGGACAAGCAATGTTTTCATCATTTTTGTCAGTTTCAGTTTTCATTTGCATTTAGTTTCAGTTGAAGGTCATAGATCAAAGAAGATTGCAGAGGTTAAAGGTTGGGATCAGCCCTAGGAAAAGGCATTGAAACTAAAAGAGTTCTTAGAGACTTGTAGGGAGGACTCTATCCCACATGGAGCCTATGTTAGCACAAGAATTTACAGCAAGAAGAGGCTTGCCTCTCCATACGCAACTAAATAACATCTAACAGGTTAAACAGAGGCTTTCATCTATCAGCTCAAAGTTCTTGATTAGTCTCATTATATGCAAAAGAATAGATATTCTATAGCACCATGGCATTGTGGAATTGTCTATATAGAATGGTCTGCAATTTTACTACCTAAAATGTTACCAAATCTGTTAAGCAGTGTAATGATGGCACTATGAATTCCATAGGTTGTTACCAAATCCGTTTTCATGTCGGATGCTACCAAATCTGTCAACGTTGAAGTGATGTAGCTATGAATTATAATGGTGCTACCAATTGCACGCAGACACATAGGCGAGCGCTACCAAAATTTTGGCAGAGACCAAATTGTGCAGAGTTATTTTTGGACGCTTCTCCCAGTTTTGAGTGACTAACTTAAAAATTGGATTATGAACAATTGAGAAGGTATTTTTGAAAAATGGAGGAGGTTTTTGTTAATCACATACCAAATAATAAAAAACTCTCTCAGTTTTTTAAAATGTGTTATGTTTTGAGAGATATTATACATAGAAGTGGTGCTACCAATTGTTTTACAATGGTGCTACCGAATTTCCTATAGCGGTCACAGTTTTCATATTCGCCTCTTTGGAAGGTTGCCACCTGTCAAGGAGGATTCGAATGGATTATCAAGGATCATTTAGATGTCAAGGGACACCTTCACCTAGGATTTATCTCCATAAAATGCCTCATGCAATGAGGTGGAAATAATTTATTAATGACTTCCAACAAATCCCTGAAAATTAGCAGTTTGTTGGATTTTTGTCTCTTTGATTGTTTCCACCTATATCCAAGGCTTAGAATCCAATGGAGGAGATGGGATTAGACCTCCTAAGTTTATTTGGATGCTATTTTATATGGATTCATGAGCCAAGAGAGGCTAGAGAGAGTAGGAGTAGGCAGTTTTCCTGTGTGTGTTCATTTGTAAGCCTGTGGGAATTTTATGATTGTAAGCATTACTTCTATTGGAGACTCATGAGAGCTGTGATTTCAGATTTTAATTATTTTTTTTATATATATTCTTATTTGAATATATTGCAGATTTGAGGATCAAAGGCTACCATTGATTTATGTATCCCTAAGAAGTAGAGGATCTACTGTATTCTTCCCATCAGTCATTGTTTATATTCAAGTATTTGTTGATTCATTAAATTGAGAGGATATTTGTTTAGTGAACATTATACCTTATGTTTCCCTTCTTCATTCTTCCACTTATCAACATATAATATATTTTTTTTTGAGTATATTTTGTGCCTTCGATGAGTAGGATGTTTGTGACTCCATTGCCCATTTGTTACAAGGGAAAAAATCTCTATGGCCAAGGGTAAACCACAACAGACAAGTATGATTGTAGAAATCAACTCAATTCCAACATATTCTATATAGACTAGTGTGAAATACAAGAAAGAGGCCTACCTCGATCCAACGTTTCATGATGTTCCACTATTGAGCACTTTGACCCAAAGCTTTATACCTGCAAGAAGTTCTCAACAAACAAGCAAAGAAAGTATATAGTGATGATATAAAAGGGATTAGCACATCAGATAGTGTAATCCATTAATAAACATTACAAACACGCCCATGGATGATAATCATATATTTTCAAGATACCAATAGGATGGGAAAGGAGTATTTCTATTAATAATTGATCAGCAGAAGTGTCAACATTACAGACTTCTATGTCGACATGGTACAAAACCAAGAAACCAAGTTCCTTCCAATTGGGTCCCCACCACTTCAATCCTCCACCAAAGGCAATCTCATGAGAAAGAGGCAAAGAGGTCCTCTCAACAATAAGGGAAGAGCTTGGGAGTTGAACATTGTGTTCAGAATTGAGGGACAAAGGGATGCAGACTCAATATGAATTAATTTCTCCAAAGTAACTTTTCTCTCAAAGTTGAATATTTTCTCCTCTTTTTCTATAGTTCGAAATTGTGCTCTTATATCCTCCAGAATGCAATTGAAGGGCTGAGTTGGAATGTTTCCATTATATGAAAGGCCAAGGATCAGAGATATTTTGTTGTGACATGGAAACCCAACCTCATTTTGTATTTTTTGGCACAAATCTCGATATACGCGAGCTGTAATGTTGGCATGTTTACAAGCAGGTGTGCTTGTCATTGATGGCAAGTTCAAAGTATGCAGCAATGGAAAAACAAGGACAGGTTCAGATACAGGGAGTTGGAGGAGTCAAGATTCGAGACTCTCCAGCACAGGAATCCCGAAATCGCGAAATGTGAAACCCCGAAAACCAAAAATAGGCACATCGACCAGAGGTTCAGATACTGGGAGTTGGAGGAGTCAACAGTCGAGACTCTTCAGCACAGGCATCCCGAAATCGCGAAATGTGAAACCCCGAAAACCCAAAACAGGCACTTCGACCGGGATTTCGGATACCGGGAGTTGGAGATGTCAAGGACCCTCACGACAGGAGTCCTGAAGCGGCAAAATGAGAAATGTCGAAATATGTTGGTCCAACTCCATTTCGGAGTTTCAGATACTGGGATTTCGCAGACCGGGAGTTGGAGATGTCAAGGACCCTCACGACAGGAGTCCCGAAGTGGCGAAATGCGAAACACCGAAATATGTTGGTATGACTCCATTTCGGAGTTTCAGATACTGGGATTTCGCAGACCAGGAGTTGGAGATGTCAAGGAACCTCACGACAGGAGTCCCGAAGTGGTGAAATGCAAAATGCCAAAATATGTTGGTCCAACTCCATTTTGGAGTTTCAGATACCGGTATTTCGTAGAACGAGAGTTGGAGATGTCAAGGACCCTCACAACAGGAGTCCTGAAGTGGAGAAATGTGAAACACCGAAATATGTTAGTCCGACTCCATTTCGGAGTTTTGGATACCGGGATTTCCCAGAATGGGAAATCAAAGAACAAAGGAACTTTAACCTTTGAAGTCGCGATATGCGAAATTGTGAAATAATCCTAGCCGACGTATTGAGGATTGATCTGGACCATTGATCAGACATGATGAAGGCCCGTGAAGTATCAAAATCATGATAAGAACTAGACCATTGGGTCCATAGGACACGCGGTGACAGATTGTCATTTCACTGATTTCAAAGTCGAGGAATGGGGTTCCCTAACCTCTCGAACTCGCGATATGTGAAATCGTGAAAAGCCAAAATGTGAAATTGTGACATGGAGGATATATTGGAGATCGCGACTTGGAGAGGCGAGATGCCTCACAAGAGGAATTCGTGACATGCGAAATCGTGAAATGCTGAAATATGAAATGCCGAAATGATCGAAGCAAGTCCAGTTAAGCTCCTTTTTCAGATTTTCGAAGATCGCGACTTGGAGAGCCGAGATTCCTCAGAACAGGATTGCCGAAATGCCGAAATACGAAACACGTTTTGGCTTAGCCTGTGGTCACAGCCATTGGTCACATCGGCGGAAGATGGAGGAAGGAGCTAGTTCAACCAAGCTCAATTTTGGAGTTTCGGGGATGAGTACATGAAGCGTAAAGAAACCTTAACCACAAGAATCCCAAAATTCTGAAACACGAAATGACGAATTAAACGTAAGATCCTACGAACTCCATCCAATGGTGCAGGTGAACTTGAATATGATGAGAGGGCTACTGTTGCACTTCACAGTGTAACTGCTAGAAACTACTGATGGTTTCTACCAGAGGACTTGAAGAGGCCTCAACATGATCGCGAGAGAAGATGAAGAGGCTCAAGGCATCTTCCAGTGATTGAAAGACTATTCTTAGAGGTGATTGACAGATGGATGGGCGTTGAAGCCTGTAACTACAACAAAGAGGATTAGCTCAACTATGATAGAGAAGATGAAGAGTCTCAACTTCAAGAGGCTGAGAAATATCAGCATAACACCCAGTGATGTTGGACGCATGGGTTAAACCACCAGAGAAGCTAAAGAGTTGCAATGATGATCAAGTAGATTACTCGACATGAGGAGGAGAGGAAATAGAGCTAGGTGGGAGCAGAGGGCAGTGTGATAAAAGACCCCGATGTGGAGAACAATGGGAGGGGGAGAGCATGCATGAACATGGCACATATTGCATGCACAAGGAGCACATAGACTATAAGTATGCAGAACAAAGAAGAGATCGGTGTTGTTGTGGTTGGGTGTGATTGAGGTGTGAAGCAGGAATCAGAGCGCAGCAGCAGAAATGCACAGAAGGGAAGGTGCATTGAAGGGACATGGCACAGAGAGCATAAAAGGAAAAAGAACAGAAAGTACAAGGAGGGTGCAGAAGACACTGATGCAGACAGAGCAGCACAGTGTAGCAGAACAGTGATGAGACTGGTAAGCCATTGAAGAACTTTATATCACTGTAATAAGTCTTAATAGCAAAGATTTATATTTTAGGGTGGTAGGGAGGTGCTAGGGAGGATTGTTGTCCTCAGAGGTTCAAGTGGGTGCTTGAACACAGGGAGTTGTAGCTTCCTTCTAGTTGGTGCTAGTGAAATCGGGGATTTGGTGCTTCCTTCTAGTTGGTCCTAGAGAAACCAGGGATTTGGTGCTTCCTTCTAGTTGGTGCTAGAGAAACCAAGGAGTCGGTGATTCCTTCTAGTTGGTGCTAGAGAATCCAAAGAGTTGGTTCTCTCAACAAGTAGAATCTTGCAAAATAGAGGTTGTAGCCTCATTATGAGTTGGTGCTCATATGTATGATAATGTAAAGAATGTAAAGATTACTTATCATATAAAGAAGAAGAGGTTTTTACCCTGTATGGGTTTCCTCGGGAAATATCTGTCTCTGTGTATCTCATATGTGTGACTGATGCTGAATGTTTTATTGCTTACTTCCCTGCATTAAATGTTGTGTAAAGAGTTTAAAATAAGCATAATTGTTTAAGCCTAGTAACAACTGATTCACCCCCCCTCTCAGTTGTCCAACAATTGGTATCAGAGCTAGCCCCTTTATCTAAGGGTAGATCCTATAGCTTAAACATGCCAAGCCGTGAAGTAAATTCAACCAATAAGGCCCCTTTGTTCAATGGAACAAACTTTTCCTTCTAGAAAGTTAGAATGAGAACCTACATAATGGCTTTAGGTGCAGATGTCTGGGATGTGGTAGATACTAGTTATGTAAAGCCAGTTGTACTAGCTAATAAGGATGACAAGATAGAATTTAGCTTCAATGCTAAGGCTATGAATGTTATCTTGAGTGGGCTTACAGAAGAAGAATTCGTAAAAGTTATGCACCTAGGAACTTCCAAAGAAATGTGGGACAAACTCATTATCAGTTATGAAGGTAATGAGAAGGTAAAGGACACCAAGCTTCAAACCTACAGAATACAGTTTGAACAGTTGAAGATGAAGGAAGATGAAACTGTTGGAAAATACTTTCTGAGAGTAGAAGAAATGGTAAATGCAATGAAAGAACTTGGTGAGAAAATTGAGGAACCTTCTTTAGTTCATAAAATTTTGAGATCTCTACCATATAGGTTCAACCCAAAGGTCTCTGCTATTGAAGAACTTAATGATCTAAAAACCTTGGATTTTGATCAACTTCTAGGAACATTGACTGCATATGAAATGAGAATAGTTAAAGATAAACCCACCTCCAGAGAAGCATCATTTAAG
>ML784354.1:510865-526247 GCA_009831015.1 Picea engelmannii
AGTTAGAAAATATCATACCTTAACTTACCCTTTCAAAAATGGATGAGAGTTGTGCACGTGTGGCTGCAAAATTCTGTTCATAATCTTCTTTACTTGGTTGTGAAAATGGTGGATGAGGTCGAAAAAGTGAATCTTTATTGTTGTTGCATCTGCTGCTAAATCTGCTGGATAATCTGATGAATCTGATGAGTTTGTTGAATATGGCTGAAAATGTATAAGGCTTGGAAGGTATACAAAATATAGAAGTTACATTTTCCCCCAACCTTATTTATTGACTTGTCCTCAAGTCATTACATCAAAAACTGAGAAAGAATGAAAATAAATCTGCTTCCTCTGCTACAAAATGATTGGTCTTCAAGTCTTCAACGCTTATTGGCACAATTCTTGTCATGTGAATAAATGTTTTGGTGTTGAACATAACAAGAAATTGTTAACTTAGTGGCCATTGATGAATGCCACTAGTCAACACGAGAGCTCCCACCATTGATTCCAATGGGAGTCAAGATGCCCCGAACACATATTTCTAAGTATGAATGTATGTGTTGTTGTCGAATACTCAGAAGATCCGATGAACAAGGGACATTGATGTATTCCCTTTGCTTATGAGCATGATATCTTGCCCTTAAGGCATGCAAGCTTCAAGGTGTTGTTTAGAAAAATATTTAGACTCAAGGACTTTGACTCAATGGTGTATGGAAGGAAGGGTTTATTTGCAAGTGTAGGAAAAATGAAACTGACAATGAATATGTAAAGTGGGCCAAAAAGCTTGTAGATGAGCCTTGTTGGTTTTATTTGTGGGTTAGGGTTGAAGAAAATGTAATGAAGTGTATGAAGTGAAGTGTAATGGGAAATGGATAATGACTCTTGCTGGAATTATGGCATGCAAACTTTCAAATATTGCAATGGAATGGAAACTCTCAATGGAATGCAAACTTTCAAACATAGAAAATATGCTCCTTAATTCTGTACTTTTGGCTAAAATAGTGGAGTTTGACCAACATTGAATAACTACTTGTAGACGGGGAATTCAAGGGTAGATAGGTGTTTCACCATCCTTGTACATTTAGGAACAAATCCCATCTCTTTGAATTTTTCCAATTTGTCATGCAACATGTCAAACCATTAAGCTATTACAGGAAGTTGTAAGAACTTATAATTTCTGGAAATTTTGTTTATGATCATGGACTGGTTCTTTTAGAGTTTCTCATGAAATTTGTCTTTGGAAGACCAATTGTCGTCACAATGTAATCTCCTCACTGATCACTTGATTAACTTGTAACCTGCAAAAAAACTTGGCAGAAAGAAAACATAAGTGTGCTCAAGAAGAAATGGCCATTTCCTTCATGATTCTTACGCAAAAATTTTGTACCAAATAAATTAGGTTAAGAAAAATCAAAGTGTTGAAATTAACTCAATTCATGGTATTATTATCAATCCATTTGTAATCATGAAAAGTAAAGTTACTCCCTGTTTTTGCCAGATAACACATGTGCATGGCAAAGAGCTCGGCATTATAGTTTTGTTGTGTCCTGCAGATTAGTACGTACGTTATAAAAGCATACAAGCATACAACAATATGAAGTTTTCAACTCTAAACAAGTTAATCAATATTTAAATGATCCACCAAATGTTCTTTGAATTACTCTTCCAAATGTTCCAGTAAAAAGAGCAACAATGAAAGGGTATTTTGAGAATGACAATAGTGAATGATTTTTCAAAAATGTTGGTGTCTCTTTTTAGAAATTTTTCCCTCAAACATGACCCTTTTCCACGAATGAAGTATTGTTGGCGAAACATCCAGCCTCCAAAAGTCCCTTTGATAGCATGACTTCTTCCATCAAAATTCATGCAACTTGTTGCACTGAAACCTTCTAAGTTGGGCACACATCCGCAAAATCTTCTTCCAACGAGAGCACACATGCCTCAAGGCCCCAAAGTGGCCTTCAAAAATATTTTAAACCTCCATACTCAGCTTTCAAAAATGGACAAATAAAAATGCTTCAAACTATGTCATTATGGGCATTTAAATTGTACAAAACCAGGTATCTCATTTTCAAACTTTATGCTTCAGGATTTGTGTATCATTGCAAACAATTTTTTTTAATGGTCTTCCAGGACAAGCAGTTGTTGCCCACATACATATGCACTATTAAATGTCTTTTGTTCATGCAACCATGCTTAATACCCTTGAAATGACCGCTATTTCTGATTCCTGTTTGCAGTTTAGGCCAAAATTTTCCATTTCAAAAGGGACACGACCCATGACCCACCTTATCCTGGCATAGGGTCATTCCCGAATTTCTTCTCATCTTCTGATTATTTTCAATAAATCAGAATGAGACAATGAAAAACATTAAATTTCCTCTCTAAAATGCAGCGGAATAAGCAATATTCCCTTACTCTTTATAAACAATGGAAATATTAAGATTTTCTTGTAAAACAGCGAAAACCTTTGGAATGGTAATTTTAGATTTCAAATTCATTAATAAACTCCTTTGCATAATTTATCGGATCCATACCTTGGTTTAATTTATTTGGAGGGCTACGTGTCGCCTTCATAATTCATCACGTCCATTCAAGAGATACCACCTCACTACTTGAAAGTGGTGCGATAACAGTGAGTGGTTTCCCTCAAAACTTCTTCACTCATCCTTCGACATGTAGCTTTCTTTCATCCATCAATTTTCTAACATCTGTCTCAATCTCTGTCATTGATCATGTTGATCTGGTGGATGTAACTCATGTAAATTTTGGTTTCTTAGATCGTGTTGTAGACGTTGACCACAAAAAACTATAATCATTTGAGTAAACATTAGATCACATCTACAAATTTCTGTTGTGGGAAAAAATACCAATCTTTGTTTATCATAGAATCTATGTAAAAATAGAGTGTATATGCACGATACATCAATAAGATATATGGATTTAGCATGTCAATGGAATATATCACACGATATGCAGCTTCTTGAATAGTAGGCTCATGTCCAAGTCACTCTCTAGTGCTCTCCTTGGGCCACTTCAGATAATCATGGTTTCCTCCAGAAATAGGTACTTCATATTACTCCAGAAAAGGGGCTTCTTAAAAAAAAAATTCACGTAATCACTCAAAATCTTCACGTAAATCGCTCAAAATCTGCACGTAATCACAAAATCGAATTTCATAATCGGCATTTAACAATAATAACATTTTCTACATCAAATGAGTGAGATCCCATATCTGTAGTGATAGTCGTTTGACCAATTGTTTCTGGGTTCATCTTTCAAAATAAATCGATAATGATGGGTTCATCTCTCGTTCTTTGAACAGATGCCTGAGCGAACTGTGGTGGCTTTCTCGGTGAAACAGTTAATATTGGTTGAAGGAGGTTAATGTGAAGAATATTCATGATGCAAATCTATAGTTGCAGGTTTATTACCTCTCGGATCAAGTACGTCATCACATATGAATGTCCAAAATGTTTTAGAGGATGACTTTGATGCACGGTTGGATTCACTTGAGCATCTGAAATTTGCATTACTCATTTTAGTAATAAATTGTTGCTAATATTTTCCAGCTCACAATCCTCAGGTTGGACAGATTTCTGATGCATGCCAAATGTTTGATGAAATGCGTGAAAGAGATGTAGTTTTGTGGACAACCATGATCACACGGTATATGTAGCATGGGTTTGACAACAAATCTTTCTAACTTTTTAAAGAAATGCAATGCGTTGGCATGAAGCCAAACCAGTTCTCCTAGTTTTAGTCCAAAGTCAACGTATGGCTCCCTCATAAGGGACACTAAAATCTTACCAAAGCATGCACAAAAGGCTTCAAAAATAACCTGTGGAACAGTGAAAATGTGCAAATCCATTAATTGTACAGTTGCCCTTACCAAATGCTTTTACTACTATAATGATATTCGGTTTTCTAGCCAATTTAAGAGATTTTCCCATGAAGGCTCACTTTGTCCAGCAAGAGATTTTTTATATTATTTTTGAAAATGATTTTCTGATCTTCCCTATCGCTTGGAGCGCAAGAAGAGAGCATACTAATCTATTGTTTTATTTTTCTTTTATTTTTGCAGGTTAGCGTGGATGGATAAAACACAATTAAGATCTGCGACAAAACCTTGCATTAGCTACACTCTTTCTACAATGTCACGAGGGCGTTTAGACTCTCGGAAGACAAAGCTTTCCAATAATCAAGCTCCTAGCTCACCCGTGATACAGAAACAAGACATAGAAATGCAAAGATGAAGTAGCTTTTTTATTCATGATGATATTTTAAAAAACAATACTAAAAAAAAATAAAAATCTACAAGGAAATTCTACGAGATCTCGTTTTATTTTTTATTTTTAATCTATTCTACATTAACTTGAAAGATGTTTTATTTTCTCAGTAAAAGAATGCTTCCAGTGAAGCCATCTACGGATTAAAAATTCAAAAATGCTCACATCAAGATTTAAATTTTTTACCTGATTGTTTGCAAGGATGTGAGTAACCTGTCTTATTCTTGGAGTTGGCGCAAGGTTCTTTTGAAACCAGTCTTCATTATTGTTCTTGTTCTCCAAGAAGTACCTATTTATCATCTTTAAATTCTTCATCCGTAGATGGATTAGTGAGAAATGAGGGGTTTTAAAACTGAATTTGAAATTAACTAAGCTAATTGCGAAAATA
This sequence comes from Picea engelmannii, assembly GCA_009831015.1. Taxonomy (NCBI): domain Eukaryota; kingdom Viridiplantae; phylum Streptophyta; class Pinopsida; order Pinales; family Pinaceae; genus Picea; species Picea engelmannii. Next base: position 515,525 of record ML784354.1, read on the forward strand.
AAACACTCCAAACTTGAACTCCTTTATGAATATCTTGTTGTCACCAGGGTTCACAAGTTAGTCCATAAAACCAAATGCAGAAAATAATTACTCAATCCTTCTAGTTGCACTTCCCCGGCAACGACGCCAAAATGTTTAGTTCTAATTGATGATGTCAATCAGAGTTTATTTAATGTCAACCCGAGAAGGTAAACTTAGAAGCGCTACCTAAAATATATAGATCTAGAAACATTCCTAATATGTCCGAGATCTTAAAGTTCCCTTACAAGAACATATTCATCAAAATCTCTTTCAACAACTAATCAAACCTAGATCTAACAATTGTCAAGACCCTAAGGTTCTCTTACAAGAACACCTGAATTTTAGGATCTCCTCCAATATTAGAACATTTAACAAAACTTAAAAGCTGAAATGAAACAAACCCAAATCTAATAATTGTCTGAGATCTTATGGTTCTCTTACAAAAACACTTTCAAATAATATCCTTCCAGTATTAGAACATTTAACAAAACTTTAAAAGTTGAAATCAAACAAAAACATAAATTAAATTATACCTAAAATAAGCGAATCAGCATTCAAGTGAGGCCATGGGGGCCCTCCATAACTCCACAAGCACACCACTTCAAAGGAGACTCAGATGTAGAAGCAAAATCGAAGTATGATTCTTTATTTCAAAATCTCCATTACAAGCCAACTCTAAGATTACAACTCTCTCTAATTCTAAGATTACAAGCTTTAGATTACAAATGGAGGAGGTAACACTCCTATTTATACAAGAGCTATGATAACAAACTCATAAATGTGATCCACTAATCTCTCTTTAGTTCCATACATTTCTCAACTATCTAGACACATAACCCTATCCTCCATGATATCCTCCATGATATCCTCCATGATCTCCTCCATGATCTTATCAATGATCTCCTCAAATTCGGATTTGAACATATAGTGCCACATAAAGGTGTCTTGGAAGCTTCTTTTGTACCTACACATGTCAACAAACTCATTCTAATTGTTAGGTATAAGTATAAGCATATTATTTTTTAAAGTTTAACCACAAATTCACTAAAAAATGTTAAGAATTGATAAACTTTGGAAAAGCATAGTTATAACCCAATGATGAGGTAAATGTAATGATGTGGAGGTGATATGAAGGTGAAATGGAAGTAATTGTGAAGGTTTTAGTGGATTAATGGAGTGAGAATGGGGACTATTTTGAAACCCTACAAACATGTTCACGAACCAATGACCCTGTGCGTCTTTCATGTGTGCCAAATCCAAGCGGTACATGAAAAGGACCCTCTGAATAGTATCCAATGATGAAATTTTTTTGACAAAGGCAAGGAAACCACCAATAATGCTAGTGGAATCCAAGACACTACACGAATCCTAAAGTGTGAATAGATGTCTTGCCGTCGAACTTAAGGGAAACCACTCAGTCAATGACCAATGATGAAATGTCGATTGTTGGGTTCAAGGTGACCTATCAATGATGAAAGTAGGGCCAGGGTGCATGATAATACCAAAGTATCATGTGATTCTGAGACAAATTGAGGGTATGGACGACATGCAAAGTCAAGATTTATGAGGAGTGGCTGACACAGGTTGATATACTTCCTTTGAACAAGAGCATGAGACATATGGTGGACTCCATTAGCATGGACTCAATGATGTGACAATTAGATGCAAGAGGCATCAATAATGATCTCTATAGGGACTGGAAGAGTAACCAGTCGGTAGAGAAAAATTTGTAGCGAGATCAGCTTCCTAGGCCATGCTAAACCCAAAATTATGATGACACAAGGACTCAATAACTTTGTGTTATTTTCAAAGGCGACATGACTGCTGCCAATTACAATATAGTATTCCCTTCCCGCCCATCTTTTTTTGTTTTTTCATAACAAATGAATGCTATGATACAGAGGAGGGAACGAGGGTCGCAAGTAAGAAAAACTAGTTCCAGCAGTGAAACGTACCTATGCTCAATGCAAGGAAATGCATGCGGGAGATGGACACTCGAGGTGATGCAAAGAGATAACCGGCTAAAGGCTCAATATAGCAAGCGAGGGCATGAGATGCAATCACAAATTAACGCCAAAAAATGTCCTTTTCTATATATTTTAGTCTATTTGGTGTGAAAAAGGGGTAAACTTGTGCCAAATAGATGTATTTTCAAATCCAATTTACAAGTGTGAAAAAGACAAGCTCACTTGGCAATCTTTTCTATTTTTGATAGCAATTTGGAAGAGAGATTAACTAGGACTCATGATATTTCAAATCCAATTTTAACGAGTGTGAAAGGGACAAATCACTCGGTGATATTTTCAGTTTTTAGATGAGTCAGAAAAGAGCTTAACTAAGACTCGTTATTAGGAGTCTAATCAACATGTAAAGGGGGATGCCAAGGCTCCCGTCCCGACCTTCTGTTGAAAGTCAGTATCTTGCGGATAGCTGACAAGAGCTTGGGAAAACCCAAGGCTTTCCGAGTCAAGGAGGATAAGGTGCTAATGGAGGATAGAGTCTCCATGATGGTTAGAATAATGTCTCTTAATGGAAAAGACATAGGTGGGGGAATGGGATGTCCCATTAGGTCGTCCCAATCAAAAGGAACCTTGTCAAGACTTGGAGGGAGAGTAGTCGGGGGAAGAATAAATCTCTCTCATTTAGAAGGGGGAGGATTTGAAATGTTGATGAAATGACTGGAAGGTGTGTCATTATCTTCAGGGAGAGTAGGGTTGACTAGAGATTACATTGGTGTGGCCACTTCTTCAATTATAGGTTGAAGAGGATGCATAGTAATGAGGGAAAGATATGCTTCACCCTTAACAAAGGGGGTGAGGTCGAGAGAATATTATGTCAGTGGAACCACCGAGACGATTAAGGGAGAAGTGGTGTGAAGAGAAACCACAGATGCCTCGGAATCTAAAGGGCTCTTGGGTGAGCCCCATGCTTCTGGTATATCAACAGTAAACAAACACAAATGAGTAAGGTGACTTCCTTCGTAATTCCTGCAAAAGCATTTAGGCTTATGTCTAAGGCGTTTGGGATTATCGATGTAACTAGTAGGGGAAAGAGAGTCGTCTCCTATATGATGGATAGAATCAGGAGACGTGACATGGTTGTGATTAGGGGAAAAAAGAAAGGTGCCCCCAACATAATTGGTAGAGGTTGGGGGCAAGTTGTCGACGTAGTTTGTAGAAGAAGTCGACCCATCTCTGAAATAACTAGTAGAGGTTGGAGATGGAGCACCAGTATGACTGACAGTGACTGGGATGGCGATTGATGGTGGCATTTGATTCCACAGTCCGAGGAAAGATTGATTCTGAAAAATTGCAAGCCAGGTAGGATCTTGGTATACCTCTTGCCCTAGCCCAGAAAGGTGTTGGTTCACGCCAAAATGGTCCAAAGAGGTTTGGATAGACATCATCACTGAGGTCTGTGAAGAGGCTGAGGTCTGTGAAGAGACTGAGGTAGGATAAGGATTATTCGAGTGAGGATATATGTTTCCCCCTTGTGAAGGGGTCCCATAAAAAGGGTAGCCCGAACCACAAAATTGGTTCTCTCCATATGAAAGACCTGGTGGTAATTGAGGACCTGTCATAGAAAAAGTGTTCGAAGGAACTAACATGGTGGATGAAATATACATGGGTGGGGGGTAATAAGTGGGATAGGCACCCATCTAAGTACTGGCTCCTAAAAGAACATAGCTAGTATTGGATTCATAGGGGGGAAGGTTCACCCCTCCCATGGGGACATGACTCCTATCGAAAGAAGAAGTAGGCATCAGAGCCATGGTGCCCTCGGGTCCATTGCTAGGATTCATATATGTGGACCAGGGAGAGGGTTTCACGGGGGAAGGCATATCAATAGAAAAATGGCTAGAGACCCAAGGTGCGGACTGAGCATTGTAGTTCTGCATACCATTGTAAAAACTTGAAGGGTTCATCTCCATGAAATTAGCAGGTATCATGGGGTGGGTAGCAGTGAATGAGGGAGAAAAAGAAACTCCATTGTCCATAATGATGAAACCCAAAATAGAGGCCTAAGGTTGACTAGTAGTCAAGGAGCATACCAAAAAAGTCAAATGGCCAATATGCATGCAAACGGGCTAAAGTAGTTGAGTGGCCTCCCTCGCAAAAGAAGGTATGTCTTATCCAGGAGGGTCTTGAGACTCCTCGCTAAAGTTTGGAGGTAACAGAATCAGTTATAAGGGCCCTCGTGGGATTAACAACTAGTCGATCAGATCCCCCCGGAGAGATAATCCTCCATAAAGGTTGTGTGTTTTCCGACCCTTATCTGACTCAGGGTACAAGAAGAATAACCCCTGCAAGTAACCTATGAGATACCTAAGTCAAGCAACTAATAAACCATTGTATAATCGATGCACAAGAGGGCATTCGTAAGTCCAGATCACCGTATGGGCAGGGTAGAAAAGCCCTAAACCTTGAAAGCACCACCTCTCACAGAGGTATGGGCACTAGCAAAATCCCCAAATACGAATAAGTCCACGAAAATATCTCTAATGCTAGGTGAGTATCCAGGGGTTATCCCTTCAACTAACTTCATGCGACCTTGTGATTAACTCTGGTGTGAGCGGAGCCTCCTGATCTTACCGATTATACAATGGACTTCTCAACTCCCTGTCTCAGACACATATGTTGATTTAAATTCCTTGGAGAAGTTTACTCACAAAATCCTATTCCAAGGCACTAAATCCTAAGCTAGTTTGTGCACCCTAAAAATAAAATCGTGACTAATCAATTTTAGTTTAAAGCATAAATTTTATTGGTCATGGTTACTCAAAAAGGTATGGAAGTGAAACTCATGGTGTTATGACTTTGCCAAAAAATAGATATGGATATAATGCAAAGTCTATATTTAACTTTTCAATGAATGACATGCTAATAAAAATAGTGTAGTCTTCAATTTCAAATCTGCAATTCAGAAGTAAAATACAATCTTTCTCTAAATGTGCTAAGCTAATGATAACAATTCAAAGACAAAAATGCCAACCAATGCAAAATGCCTATTTTTTGTATTTTCGATATTCTAAAAATAAAATGCATGGACTGATAAGAAACTTGACAGATGAATTCTACTGTGTATAAAAGTAGTAACTCAAGCAGAATACCAGGCAGCTAAGGAAACAACCCAGAAGCCAAGGAAAAATTAAAAATAGAAAACAAAGAGAAAGACTACGCCCAAGAATTCAACTCCAAGTAGGCTCCCTGTCATCCCAGATAATCTCAACAGGCACTATAGAGTCCTAAGAAGGCTCATCAATCTTTAAATCCTACCCAACAGTCACTCAACCAAGCAAACAATCAAGGGGAAGTGGTATACGTGACTATTCAGGAGAATAGAGCGTATATACGCTTCTTGCAGTGAGACAGCAAGCATGTATACGCGACTGTTAAGGAAAAAAGGGTGTATATTCTTTAAAACAAGGATAGGTAAGGGTAAAAGGCTGAAAACTCAGACTCAGAGTGAACAGGATCCGTCAAGCAGTGATACGACAAGAAACACAAAGGAAAAAGATCAATGTAAGAAGAAAAAGTACTTCAACCCTTAGAAGGAAGATCTTTCCCCAGTGGAGTCACCATTTCTGTTACAAGGGAAAAAATCTCTATGGCCAAGGGTAAACCACAACAAATAGGTATGATTGTAGAAATCAACTCAATTCCAACATATGATATATAGACTAGTGTGTAATACAAGAAAGAGGCCTACCTCGATCCAACGTTTGATGATGTTCCACCATTGAGCACTTTGACCCAAAGCTTTATACCTACAAGAAGTTCTCAACAAACAAGCAAAGAAAATATATAGTGATGATATAAAAGGGATTATCACATCACATAGCATAATCCATTAATAAACATTACAAACATTCCCATGGATAATAATCATATATTTTCAAGATAACAATAGGACAGGAAAGGAATATTTCTATTAATAATTGATCAACAGAAGTGTCAACATTACAAACTTTTGTGTTGGCACGGTTCGAAACCAAGAAACCAAGTTCCTTCCAACTGGGTCCCCACCACTTCAATCCTCCACCAAAGGCAAGCTCATGAGAAAGAGGCAAAGAGGTCCTCTCAACAATAAGGGAAGAGCTTGGGGGCTAAACACTGTGTTCATACTTGAGGGACAAAGGGATGCAGAGTCAATATGAAGTAATTTCTCCAGAGTAACTTTGCTCTCAAAGTTGAATGCTTTCTCCTCTTTTTCCATAGTTCGAAATTGTTCTCTTATAGCCTCTAGAATGAAAATGAAGGGCCGAGTCGGAACGTTTCCAGTATATGGAAGGCCAAGGATCAGAGATCTTTTGTCGTGACATGGAAACCTAACCTCATTTTGTATTTTTTTGGCACAAATCCCGATATACACGAGTTGTAATGGAGCAGCAAGCATATACACATATTGCATAGCAGCTAGGGAGCGTATATGTGGAAAAATGTATATTTTTTAGCTCTGCATTCATCAAAAAGGGATGAAAAGTCTGCATAGGGAAATGGAAAAAGGCCCTCTGTGCAAGATAGCACTGGTGAGGAAAATCTTTCTATAACACCATTGGTGTAGTGTATTGATCTGCAGTTTGCAGCCCTCTCCCTTTCTTTCTCCATCTTGTTGATCCACTTATTCAAAACCAAAATTATCTTTTACATTTTGATGGGTGCTAATCTTACACTTTAGTAGTCAAAGTGTGACTTCCAGTGCTAACACTCCTCACTACTCTTTGTTCAGTCAGTTAAATGAAGAATAGTTGACTAGTTAACTCAACTAGGTGGCAATTCACTCTCGTAACTGCCTGAGAGAATAGACTAGGTCGCAGTTGACTCCCGTAACTGCCGGAGAGACTAGACTAGGTGGCAGTTCAGTCCCATAATTGTTGGTGTGTGTCCAAATCACTCTAGACCACCACTATGGTGCATTGGTTCTCCTCCAGTGCACACTCATTAAGTTATATAGAGTATATAATGTGTAAATTATTCATTATTCACAACGGTTAATGAGAATTCTTCCATTCTTTATCTCCTTCTTATTCTTTCTCCTTTTCTCTCTGCAAATGTGTGTATCATTGTTTAGCTAGATCTATTCTATGCAGGTTCAATACATTTACAGTATCATATCTCAAGGAAACATCAAACCCTGAAGGGAGATAAAGCGTCGGAGTATCCATGCCAAAAGGACGATCGAGCTCTAGTGTATCCACGCTAGGATAAAGATCTTAATTTGAAACATTCGTGATAAAGAGGGGATCATTTTTCGAAGTGTCGATGACCAAAGGAAGATAGAGACACAATGTGTTGACATAGAAAAAGGGATCAAGTGTCATCGTATCAGTGACCAAAGAAATATTGGTCATGGTGTTTTAATGTGGGAAGGAATATGGAGCATTGAAAAATCGAAGATATTTCCAAAAAAACTAAGTATTGGCCCATCTTCTTGTATTGGCAAAGAAGTTAAGATATTATCGATATTAAGTGTATCAGCGGCGGAAGGAATATATTCTCTGCCATATTGGCAAGGAAGGGTCTTCTTTCACCAACATTGTCTGTATCGGCCGGTCAAGGAGATAAATAATTTTCTAATTAAAAGAGAGAAAAAAAGGACTTGAAGCTTGTGCAAGAGAAACCAAAGGTCCTTCCAAATGATAAAATGGCTTGAAAAATATAAGCAGGGTCCCTATTTCCTAAAAAAAAATTTGGCTTCATAAGTGAATACAAGAGAAAGGGAAGTTATTGGTGTTGGCACAATAGTACCATAACAAATAGCTTACACTTATGGACATCACATAAGTAACAAGCACAAGCTAGAGATGGCCCATAAAATTACATAATTTTATTGGGGTTTTTGCCTTTCTATTACATAATGTATTAGTTAGAAAGAAAATGGAGATGATTGAAGGTTGTAGCAGAAGTGTTCGGTAATTTACTCAATATATGAGATAAAATAAAATATTTAATTGATAGAATGAATAGGAATGATGTTTACAATGAATGGACCCCGATTATAAATATAGCATGCGGGATGTATCTTTGCCTCTTTATGAAGATGTGTGTATTTTTAATTATTTATAAATTTTTACTATTATATTTTATTATCTATCTTATTTTAATATACATAACATTGCCTTCCTCTTCAAAATTGTTTTTTCCTCAAAGCAAGGGTAATGAAGGGTATTGTTGGTGAACTTTTCTGTCTTTGGAAGTTTCTTCCTTTTAAAGAGGTGCTTTTTAATGGTTCTAGATTGAATATTCTTCTCCATGGTGGCATTATTTGAGTTGATTGATGATGACGCTCCATCTAGAATTTGGATGCAATATCTCATCTCATCATGAAGTTTCTTGATAGCCTCTCCCTTGCTATTCATTATGCCACCACCCTTGTGAGTAGGATGAAGCAATTGAAACACATTTTGTCTAGGCCATCCAAGCCACTTAGTTTTATTAATAGCATTGGTTCCATCATCTATGTTGCTTCATCTCTGCCTCTTTTCTTAGAGAGATTAACACACCCATATATTTTATTATTGCCTATTTGTTTCTCTGTTTGCATATACCTATGTTCTCCCATGTCTATAAGTACAATGACATATTTTTTTTCACGTGCCCCCTTTGTTTCAATGTTTTCAATTATTTTATTCATGTTATTACAACACAGTATATCATAGGCATGGCCTCCTTAGGGTTTGTATTTGGAACATCATTTTCTTCCTTACATTCTTCATATGAGTCACTATTAGATGTGTTTGATTCCTTCTCTTCTTCGTAAGTATATAGTTTTTTATTATTGCATTAGTGCTTTGGTGACCACTTATATTCACAATATCTACATTTTTTTACCCATTTCTTATATGGGTCCTGGTATCGGTTTCCATATTTCCTTGAGGGGGTGGTACATACTTGTTAGTATTATCTATAGAGTATTTATTTGATCTTTCATATGAATATATGTTTTATATTTCTGGACCTGTGAATGATGGCCTATTGAACTTATTTTTTGGTTCAATTAGTTTTTCCACATGTCTAGCATCCTCAATAGTCTTAGGGTTCCATAGTTTTATTTCACTACGGATGTAATCCTTATGTTACACATCAAAATCACTCAACTGGATAAGTTTCGCATATTCCTCTCAATTGTCGTAAGTGTCGCAACTTCCTTACAACTTTCGCAAGTGTCGCAAGTTGGTTACAAGTGTCACAAATGTTGTTGAATCATACTGCCATGATGACGACACTAAGGAGGCACTTAAAACATCTTGTGTACTTGGTTTGAAGAAGGAGAACTGGTTCACTGGAGTCAAACATCTCTTAACACCTGAAAAGGGCTTCCAATCAAGAGTTTTGAGGGTGAACACTCCCCTGAAACAGCCTTAGGAGTGTTGGTGCTCCCCTATAAGGCCTCAGGGAGCATTATAATGCTTCCTTACCCCTCTGCAGGAGTGCTGCCCACTTTTGAAGCGTTGGCACTCCCCTTAAGCCTCTCTAGGAGCGTTCTAGTGCTCTGATGCCCCTTTTGGAGGAGCTCTCTCTAATCTGGGTCAGTTGTTAGCCCGGTGAGGAGAATAAGGAAAGGATCTTTCGAGGATAGGAGGCAGTTGTACTCGAATTCTTGGTTTCATAAACAGATCCTTGATCTAAGGAGGAGGTTCCCAACTTGTTCTAAACATAACTCAAGAGGTTAAGATCCTCCCAACCTATATAAGCAAGCTCTATGATGGTGGAAAGGGGAAGAATTTCTAGCATGAAACCTATGATCTCATAGGAAATACACAGTCAGCCAAAGGAGAAGTGATCAGTGAAGCTGCTATCAACCAGGTTGTGGATATTTTGAGCAAGGGTTAGATGAAGGGGACTTGACGAAGCTGTCGCACTCGCATCTACGATTGTAAGCATTGATGTCGTTATTCTCATTAATATGACACGCTTGGCCTGTTTCTTTCTAGTTTGTGTCTGATGTTACATGAACTTATCATTAATTGATAGATCTGTTTTCAAGCTAATATCAATAGAGTAGGAAGTGGTCGTATCTTGTTTGCCTACAGGACTCAGCGAGGAGCAAAGGATTGGAGCGCAACTCGGAGAGTGCAGGGACAAACATCGATTAAGAGGTACTTCTGTTATCCTTCCTTCTCATGTATTAGTTTAGATAGATTTGAAAGGAAGTTAGTGTCCACGTTAATCATTTTTCTGTCTAGGGTTAAGGTCAAGCCTTAGAGGTGATCTACCTGTCTGCAGGGAGATTTTCCTACAACAGAAACTGGCGAATCCACTGGGGAGATAGCCTCGAATCGAAACCTCTTGTTTCGATTTATCCTCATTGACCTAGTTCTGTCCCTTGATTGTTTCAGACCTGGTTCACTCCTCTTTTGATTGTTTCATGAGATGATTGGCTCCCTACCTTATCACACTCAGCATACTTGTCAAGTTTGAATCCCAATTTTTGGAATTTTTTGACATTTCTGGGGCTTTCAGACCCTGGCACCCCTGACCTAGTGTTGATAGACCACCAGTGCTCCTAATACCTTAGCACAGAGTTCTATAACTCTCCTTGCCCTTGGCAACAGAGCACCAGCCTCTTTTTGGCCCAATAACCCTCCAGAACTGCCTTTTTCAGGGTTTGCCTCTGTGTCTCTTTTGCTGAGTGATCTAGTGAGTCAATTTTTCTTCTCTTTCAACCTTGACATCTGTCTTTTGATTGAAGAATAAGCACC
>ML784354.1:535503-545507 GCA_009831015.1 Picea engelmannii
GGCTAATCAAAGCGGTCATCCCCGACCAATTATTAGCGGAATGGTTCACGAAATCATTATTACCCCAGATCGCTCGTGATGTTGCCATGGGCGATGTGGTCACCGAGGAAGAAGCCATCGCCCGAGCTCAGTACTTAGACTTATTCTATTCACAATCCGGTACTCTATATGAGTTGATACCAAACGCTACCCGTGCCACTAACGATCCATCCAAACCATCGACTGCTTCGCATGCAGATAGAGTTATTGGCTCCGTCAAAACCCAATATACCACCCAGTCCACTGGAATGACTCAGCGAACCGCTTCGATGGCTTCTCCCAGTTCAACTGCACCCTCTTCTACCCCCACCCAAACTCAGGTCTCTGATGTGAATGCGGTCCAATCAACCCCTTCACAACAACTTGGGGGCAAGAAGAAAGCGAGAAACAAAACAAAGAAGAACAATAACAACGAACAACCCAAAACCCAAACGCAAACCCCTGCTACCGGAAAACAACCACAGCGAAAACTGAAATTCCCATGTCTCATTTGTGGTGATGATCACTACACTTGAGACTGCCCACATCGCGATGAAGTGGCCAAAATTTTCAAAGGAAATTCACAACCCGCTGTGCTTACTCAGCCTTTTCTGTAACAACAATCTTTGGTTGCACAAACCCCCATGCCAGGGGGCAGTTCCAACCAACCCACTGATTACGCCTCGACAAGTGCCCACATTTACATGTTTAACGGGGTTAATCTAACCACTCATTCTGCGACATACGACACGCCATTTAAACCCGACAAGTCGAAGACTGCTAATGGTTCTTCGCCAGATCCTTCACCATATGTTGTTAATCCTCCATCTGTTAGCCCTCCATTCGGGCCACTTCAGATTGAGAAACCTTCTTTTGACTCCATTTTACGCCCTCCTAAGAGTACCATCCGGAAATCCACTTTCAATCCTAACTCACAGGCTGCCCAAAATTACAATATTGTAGAAGATTTGGCCCAAGCCCCGTGTGCCATGTCTGCATTGGAAGTTTTACAACACTGTCCTAACCAACATAGGACGCTCTTAGCTGCTATTGGCGCTTTTGATCTTGAGTCATCAAATTACATCACGTTTAATCTGGATGATCATCAACCGCGACTCTCCCAACAGCTAGCTTTCCAAATCAATGTTGTTGTTCACAATCAACAAATCCACCGAACTATCCTAGATGACGGAGCCTCTACCTGTGTCATGTCTCTAGCCCATTGGAAAGGCCTAAAATCACCAGCCCTTAACAAATCCCCTACGATGTTACGTGCTTTCGATGGACGAGGTTTCCATCCTCACAGATTACTGCAATCCCTCGTCGTTCAATTGGGAGGTAAAACTGTTACCGTTGATGTCGAGGTGGTCGATGCTCCCCTCGATTACAACCTCTTACTCGGAAGAATTTGGTTCTACGCTATGACTGTCATCGCCTCGTCGGTGTTTGGATGTGTACAATTCCCCCATCAAGGAAAAATTGTCACCGTCGATCAACTTGACTTCTGCACACCCGACGCCCGCATCCCTGCCACCAACAACATTCCTTTTTTGGGAGACCACCCAGTTACATATGAAAGCGTTGGTGTTGGCTTATTGAAATATTTTATCCTTATGGGTACTTTCCCTACACCACTTCCACTTACTACACACCACATTGATGTCGTCAACATGATCTCGACTATGCCTTATCAATCCTTGGAATCATCTGATCCTTGGATTGTACCTAGTCCTTTGGAATTCGATGTGCTCAGTGACACCATGTAACTCAGCCCAGCCGAGGCCGCATACGTAGTTATCCAATATACCTCTCCCTCTCCCAACAATTCACATTCATTGGCACCCGACGCTTACTCGGTGCCCTCGTGGTTGGATTCCCTATCATCTGTCGTTGATTACATTTCCCACATTTTTCCTTCGGACGAATCTATTATGGAAATTCTCAGCATTGACGATTTACCCTAGGATGATAACCACCATCGATCCTCTTTTCTTCCGCCGTTGGAAGAAGTGCAAGACATACGATCTGTCTTCCCCCCTGATGTTACCAATGCTCCAAAATCCCCTATCCTCACACAAGATACTTTCTCTGAGGGGAACATGGGTAACATATCTACCACAATCACAATTAACATTTCAGTCAAAGAAGGTGTCATAGAAACATCAATCTTGGTGCTAATTGCACGCCCGACGAAGTGGTTTCTTACACCGCTTTGTTCAAATAATTCCGCGATGTCTTCGCATGGAGCTACGAGGAAATTCTAGGGATTGACCCTTCAATAATCATACATGAAATCAAGACTTACCCTGACGCAAAACCAGTTCAACAGAAACTCCGCCCGGTTCACCCCAAGAAAATGGCAGCTATAAAGGCAGAAGTTGAAAAACTTCTAAAATTTGGCTTCATCTATCCCGTCCCTTTGACGGAATGGGTCTCCAACCTCGTTCTGGTTTCCAAGAAACAAGGGACCATCCGTGTTTGTGTAGATTACCGAGATCTCAACAAATCTTGTCCCAAGGACAACTACCCTACGCCTTTCATTTATCAAATCATCGATAATTGCGTAGGAAGCATAATCTTCTCTTTCATGGATGGATTTTCTGGATATAACCAAATTGAAATCTTACCTGCTAATCAACATAAGATAGACTTCATCTTCCCTTGGGGAACTTTCTCCTACCGAAAGATACCGTTTGGCCTTAAAAATGTTGGTGCTACTTTCCAGCGAGCCATGTCGTACGCTTTCCACGACATCAAACATATCGCGGAACCTTACCTCGATGATTTACCTGCCCATTCATCCAAATGACCTGATCACATTGGTCACTTGCGGGCAATTTTTCTTCGATGTTGTTTCTATCGTATTCGTCTGAACCCACATAAATGCATTTTCGATGTCGAATCCAGTCGACTCCTCGGTTTCATCATCTCCAAAGACGGGATCAGGGTGGATCCCTTAAAGATCAAGGCCATCCTAGCCTTACCCCCACCTACCAACTTAACCCAACTCCAAAGTTTGCAAGGCAAATCAAACTTTCTCTGTCGTTTTATCTGCAATTATGCCGAGATCACTAAAGGATTTATGCTACTGCAAAAGAACGTCCCTTTCATCTGGGATGACACTTCCCAACGGTCATTCGACGCTCTCAAGCACGCTTTGACCCATGCTCCTTTGTTACATCCTCCCGAATATACAAAGGATTATATCCTTTACTTGGCCGCTTCTACTTCTACCATTGCGATGGTGTTAGTTCAAGAGGACTCTTACGACCAAGAACATGTGATTTATTATCTGAGCAAGAGTTTATCCGTACCCGAACTCAGATATTCACATGTTGATAAACCGGCTATGGTAGCCGTCATAGCTGTCCAAAGATCCTGCCACTACATCTTATTATGCACCACCACGGTAATCGCAGACTCCAACCCCATGTACCATGTCTTGACGCGTCAAGTACTTGGGGGCAAATATTCAAAATGGATCGTTATTCTCCAAGAATTTGATCTCGAGTTCACGAAGGCTAAAGCCAAAAAATCCCTGGTGTTTGCCGAGCTTATCTGTGCTCTCCCTTGTGCCGATGAAAACATTGAACCTAGAGACTCTCTCCTTGATGAGTCTCTCTTCCTCATTAGCCCCTCTGAACCTTGGTATGGAGACATTCTCCTCTACCTTCAAACCCAACGTTTTCAGCCCAACATCTCTCGCGAAGAGCATCGACACATCCGTCACCACTCTCACCGTTATCTCATCCTTGGCGACACTTTGTATCGCCATGGTATTGACACCATCCTTCGGTGATGTCTGATTCACGAAGAGGCTAAACGCATTTTGAACGATTGTCACCTTGGCGCCTGTGGCGGTCACCTTTCCGGGATGGCCACAGCCCAAAAAATCTTACGTGCCGGCTACTTTTGGCCCTCGATTTTCAAAGATTGCATCGAGGTCGTAAAAAAATTCCCACCCTGCCAAATCTTTAACACGAAGGCACGCACCCACCCTACTCCGCTGCACCCCATTATTGCCATCGGCCCCTTTTCCAAATGGGGTATTGATTTCATGCAGTGTAAGCCTACCTCAGTCGGGGGGCACGGTTACATCATTGTCGTCGTCGACTACTTCACCAAATGGGTTGAGGTTATGCCTACCTTCCTGAATGATGGCCATACTACAGCTCTATTTCTCTTCAACCATATCATTACTCGTTTTGGTGTACCACGTGCCATCGTCACCGGCCATGGTGCACACTTCAAAAACCAGATGATGAGCGAGATACATGTCAAATTGGGTTTTCTCCATGAAAACTCATCCCCCTACTACCCTCAAGCAAACGGGAAAGTTGAGGCTATCAACAAAGTCCTAAAAACCATGATCCAACGCATGGTAGGGGAAAACAAAACAACATGGAATTTACAACTATTTTTCGCTCTCTAGGCCTATCGCACTTCGGTGAAAACCTCAACTGGATTCACTCCTTTCTAGTTGGTCTATGGCATTGAAGCCGTCCTACCAATCGAGTGTGAAATTCCATCACTCAAATTGAAAGTAGAAATCTTGCCCCATACTTCTGCGGAAGAAGAACGATTCTTGTATCTATCCAAGATGGAAGAAACACACCGCGATGATGCTCTCGTTAATGAGGCACATCAGAAATGAATTAAGAGTCAATATGAAAAATCCGTCCAACCTCGAGCCTTTGCAGAAGGAGACTTAGTCCTCGTTTACGACCAAGCACACGATAAATTGGGAACAGGAAAGTTAGAACCTATGTGGCATGGTCCTTACATCGTGAAGCGTGTTTTACACAGAGGTTCTTATGAGCTAGTAGATCATGATGGAATTTCCCTGGGAGAGCCCCGAAATGGGCTTTACCTTAAAAATTACTATGCCTAAATCACCTAGCATCTGTACTTTGTACATTATTGTATTTTAGTTTGGTGTGTCTTTTTCTCTCGCGTGCTCGAATCTTTACCATTGCCACTCATGACTGTGCCTGTGTTTTCATGCGTAGATGATGTCTGCCTTTCCTATCTTTTTTGGGTTCACGGATGGCGCCAGTCGACATACCCGGAACATTGATTCGGCAGCATGGGTTATTTATCAGTTTGACGAGGTGGTGAGTTCAGGAGGCATCTGTTTAGGACCAGCAACCAACAATATGGTAGAATACCACGCTTTCATCGGACTGTTGACCCAATCCTCCTCCCTAGGTATCTCTCGTATCATTATTTACTTAGACTCCCAACTCATGGTTTATCAACTCAACCGCATATACGCTATCCGTAGTCCTATCCTACTACGTCTACACTTGCAAGTTCGTCGTCTTGAACGAATGTTTGATTACATTGAATATAGACATATTCCGAGAGAACTTAATAGTGTTTCAGATTCATTAGCTAATTATATCATGGATCGGTATTTAGCCCATAGATAAGATTCAAGGAAAGAAAAAACTGTACATTACATGTAAATTAAAACACATCACAGACATCATCATGTACAAATCATCGGCATCATAAAAACTCGAAACTGTATATATATGTATATATATATATATATATATATATATATATATATGGCGTGACTGAAATGTTTTCTTTACATCAAAAAGTGTGTAAAAGGGCAAAATTTTGGGTATGTTCACCCATACAACATCGCCTGAAAAGGCATACAAAAAACATAGGGAGACTCTAATCTCCCCGCACGGTGTTGTGTTGTGAGTAACATACTACTGCACACACTACGTGCCTCAACATAGAATTGATATTCTTTGGCAGTGTGCCGCTGCAGATGTAAAGGCACTTCCCCCCTCCACAGAGGAGGGATTCCCATCGTAAGGCCTTGGAGGTTTCTTTCGACCTCCCGGAGACCCATAACTGGTACCACTGGATCTGCTGCAATTGGGGTGCCTCCACGATGCCCAGGTACTGGTATATCAACTGGGCGCACTGCTCCCTTGTCTGCATGTTGGAAACAAAACATCTTTTAAAACTCTTTTACATACCCAAAAAAATACATATACATCAAAAACTTAAAAAACAAAAACTAGACAAGGTATGGCTTAATCTCTTACCTGACTCATCCCAGTCTTCCCCCGCGGGAAAAATCAATTCCATACTCCCACGGAAGTCTACATCTGCATAAGGGAAGTCCTCTATCCATAGGAACTGTCGTCTCAGCGAGGCAAAGAAATCACCAGTGAAGTGGAACTCTGACTCCGAAACTAGTCTTGGAGACAGACTAGTCCACCTCTCCATCCGAGGTTCGTCCACTGGGCGTACTGCCAATGCTATCTGAGGCTGCATCTGAGGGATGCGCTCTAGGAAGAAAGAGACCAAAAATGAGCCATAGTTGAACTGCTTTTGACCAGTCCTGCACCGTGAGATCTGTTCCTTCACATTCCGAAGTAACGCTGCACTCCAATTGAACAGTGTTGGCTCTAAACATTGAACACCATAGGCCACCTATGATCTTGATGCCAAATGAGAACTAGTACTTCCGGTCACGCTTGTGATAGCGAATAATATATATTGGAGAGGTAGATCTCGTATATCCTTGATAGGGATCCTGCCCCCTACCAACCTTGCTCCTGGAATACAGTGGCGTGCTAGATACACGTCCACCTGCTCAGATAATTCCCTCTATCCAGTGAAAGATATAGGGACCCCTCTTTTCGAGAGGCCGGTCAAAAAGTACACATCTTCCAACTCAATGGTTAGGAGTTGCGTGCTGATACGGAATCCCTGTTCCGCAACGTCCCAAAGACCAATCATGTGCTCAAGCAGTAACACCTCTCTCTTCATTTTTTGTAATATGAAGAACTTGAGCAAGCCACAAGCTCGTAAAGTGGCCCACGTACGAGGACTCCGTAGAGAAGCTAAATTATCCATCTCGTGTTCCCTCTCTTTCCATTCAATCATGATTGCCAAAGACACCTACAAAACAAAAAATCAAGAATTTCGTTATTCCTCACGTTTTTGTAATTTTGGCAATTTTCAAAAACATTTTAAAACATGAAACAAAGTACCCATGTCATCTAAAAGCAACCAATCACTCTTTTTGACCACCACACCCTTTAATATTTGCCAAATAATAATTAAAACGTGTTAAAAATGAAAAACGATTTGGGGGGGGTGCGTGGGCCTTTGGGGAAAATATTTATGAGCTCTTTTGCTAAGAATGACTTGCCTAATTTATTGCAAGGGTGTAGACATCCTAACAACCCTTCTCTAACACATTTTTGCAAAAGAATCCCCCTATTTTATTAACTTTTAAAAGGAGGCCGATTTGGTCAAAGAGGGGCGACCTAGGGCTTTGTGTTTTAAATAAATAATGCCATAAAAATCAATTTGAAACCATGCAATTGAAAGAGCAAAGGATGGGAACCTACCTGTTTCGAACGGCGAGTGAAATGATCAATTGTAGCTCCGGCAGCGAGAAAAACAAGATTTGCTCCAAAATGAGATTCTCCACTACTCCAAAATCCTTGCAAATGAAATGGTAAATGAATTTCCAAATCAATTTTTATTTATAGAATTCCATTTTTTATAAGGTATGGTCATTTTTGGGTTTCTCTAATCATGTAAATGGCTTCACTAAAACTCTGGTTTGTAGTTGTTGGCATCGCAGGTTTCCTAGCAGTTCTAATGAATCATTCACCTTGTCGCATTTATGAGCATAGTCTTAGTTCATTCTCGAGCTCGACAATATGAGAACGTAACCGGGTAAACTTTTATCTCTTTTTCGGACCTATCTGGATACGAACACATGAAAAAGGAACCCCCCTGGAGTCTCCTTTAAACCCTTTTCAGACTCTCTAAACATGAAAAGATTGTCGAGTGATCTTGCTTCCTTTCACACTCATTAAAAGGTCAGAAAGGGCGTCTTGCGAGCGATAGTTTAACCCTTTTTCGGTCTCGTTGGACTACTGTATGAAAAAGGAACTGAGAGAGTTCTCTTTTAAGCATTTTTCCAAACTCTATAATCCTGAAAAACCTTCTAGTTTTCTGTCTTTGGACTCGTTAAAGCACACATCGACAGGCCCATATGGGACCGATCCCTTACTTCTTCCAGTTCGTTAAACAAAGGAAGAGGAACTTACTGAAGGTGAGTTATATCGAGCATGTGTTATCCTCCTTGAGCTCATTAAATCAAAAAGAGGTACTCATCCATCTGGATGGGGGAAAAATTGAAATGAGCAAGCCAAGCAGTCTCTTGAGAACATCATCCAGCATGTCTTAGAGTCGCCCTTGAACACGGCACTTTGTCATTTGCCCATATCATAATCCAATGAACCTCTGCACTGAGCCAATCCTTTGAGTTTCCTTTCACTCCTTTGGGTCACCCGATGCAAGTCATAACACCCATTGCATAGTCTTGGTCCATGTCATGTTTTTCTGTCGTTCCTCAATGTTCAAGGGAAGTATCTGCCTCGAGAGTCAACCCTCCCAAATATCTTGCCTCAAAACCTGTGTCAGTCCATGTCCATTTGATCTGCCAATTGCATCTCTATGTCTGTTTCGTGTCGTTTATGGGGGATACATCAAGGCCCTCCCTCGACGAGTCTATTCTTGTCGACTTCAGCACATTATCCGGGAATTAGACTTAGAAACTAGTTATTACTTTGGGACCTGCATGCCTCAATGGCAGGCCTCCTCACGTTCGACAATGGGTTTACATCATTGACCTCTGATCGAATGATTCCACGAATGTTCGACCTCAGCTCATCTATTCACGTTCGATGGAATGTACTAAGGTACCTTGGGAATCATTGACATTAATGGTGATCTCCCTCGCACTTGTTAACGGTTTACCTCATTGACCGGTAATCAAGTGGTTTCTTCCATGTTCGACGTCAAGACATCTATTCACATGGTTAGAATCATATCACACTGGGATTGGTAAGAAGACCCTGGGTTGAGTAATCACTTTGATATGCGTTTTTCCCAAGTTGCGAAGGAGTTTTTATTGGACAAAGAACACATACACTGTTACATAGATCCACTTTATATTGGTCGTGGCTATGTCTTGTCATCTCGTAGATCCACTGTGTATCTTTCGTGGCTATGATCAGTCCGAGTCATCAAAGTATAGATCCACATTGTATCTTCGGTGGCTATACCCTTTTTTCAATACAATTATGGATCCGTATTGTATTTTATGGCGGCCATATCTTGCAAGTCTTGATCACCCAAGCATAGGTATGCCTGCCTTGGGTTTTGAAATGTGTCATGATATTTGTTGGATGTTTGTGTGCAGCTTCCGTCAGGTTCTCCAAGTCTATACCCTTGCTTGAAAGTCTACAAAGTATTTCAGTCATCAGTTCGCATCTTCTGACTTCTTACTTTGGGGGGCATTCTTTTACACATCAAAATCACTCAACTGGATAAGTGTCGCATATTCCTCTCAATTTTCGTAAGTGTCGCAACTTCCTTACAACTTTCGCAAGTGTCGCAAGTTGGTTACAAGTGTCGCAAATGTTGTTGAATCATATTGCCATGATGACGACACTAAGGAGGCACTTAAAACATCTTGTGTACTTGGTTTGAAGAAAGAGAACTGGTTCACTAGAGTCAAACATCTCTTAACACTTGAAAAGGGCTTCCAATCAAGAGTTTTGAGGGTGAATGCTCCCCTGAAAAAGCCTTAGGAGTGCTGGCGCTCCCCTATAAGGCCTCAGGGAGCATTATAACTCTTCCTTACCCCTCTGCAG
This sequence comes from Picea engelmannii, assembly GCA_009831015.1. NCBI lineage: Eukaryota > Viridiplantae > Streptophyta > Pinopsida > Pinales > Pinaceae > Picea > Picea engelmannii. The sequence continues at coordinate 545,232 of ML784354.1, forward strand.
GAGTGCTGCCCACTTTTGAAGCGTTGGCGCTCCCCTTAAGCCTCTCTGGGAGCGTTCTAGTGCTCTGATGCCCCTTTTGGAGGAGCGCTCCCTAATCTGGGTCAGTTGTTAGCCCGGTGAGGAGAATAAGGAAAGTGTTAAGCCCTAATATTGGCTCATTACCCCTTAATTGGGGCATATTAGATTAGTAATGCTATTTTATTTATGTCAGCTCTAGGCCATTAGTTGTAATTTAGATTAGTAATGTTATTTTAATTATGTCGGCTTTAGGCCATT
>ML784354.1:551284-570268 GCA_009831015.1 Picea engelmannii
TTTAGGCCATTATTTGTAATTATACCTCCTAGTCTCCTATATATACCAAGGAGACATTTTCATTTTGAATCATCTTGTACTTGAACATTTAAGTGGGGTAAAAGGAGGTTGCCCCCTCGGAGAGGCTTATTATCTGAAATTATATCTTTTTCAAGGCGTTGAGTACTCTTTCTGAGGTTTTTATATGCTATATTGATGTTTGGTTCTTAACAGAAAGGATCTTTCGAGGATAGGAGGCAGTTGAACTCGAATTCTTGGTTTCATCAATAGATCCCTGATCTAAGGAGGAGGTTCCCAACTTGTTCTAAACATAACTCAAGAGGTTAATATCCTCCCAACCTATATAAGAAAGCTCTATCATGGTGGAAAGGGGAAGAATTGCTAGCATGAAACCTATGATCTCATAGGAAATACACAGTCAGCCAAAGGAGAAGTGATCAGTGAAGCTGTTATCAACCAGGTTGTGGATCTTTCGAGCAAGGGTTAGACGAAGGGGACTTGACAAAGCTGTCGCACTCGCATCTACGATTGTAAGCACTGATGTCGTTATTCTCATTAATATGACACGCTTGGCATGTTTCTTTCTAGTTTGTGTCTGATGTTACATGAACTTATCATTAATTGATAGATCTGTTTTCAAGCTAATATCAATAGAGTAGGAAGTGGTCGTATCTTATTTTCCTGCAGAACTCAGCGAGGAGCAAAGGATTGGAGTGCAACTCGGAGCGTGCAGGGACAAACGTCGATTAAGAGGTACTTATGTTATCCTTCCTTCTCATGTATTAGTTTAGATAGATTTGAAAGGAAGTCAATGTCCACGTTAAGCATTTTTTTGTCTAGGGTTAAGGTCAAGCCTTAGAGGCGATCTACCTGTCCGCAGGGAGATTTTCCTACAACACCTTCAACCCACAGTTATACATTTTTAGCAATTTCTCATCTATGAATCCACTTTGTCTTGTTTCCATAACTTCCCATTCATGTGTATAGTCATTTACATTTAATTTTTCTTTAATATGCACAAATTTGTTAGTTGTAAAACTTTACAATAAGTTAATTGTGAAACTTTTTCAATGAAAGGAATGAGCATCACATTTTAGACTTTCATAGAAACCAATCGTAAGCTTCCTCTTCTAAATTGTTGGAATTTGTCACTATTTTTTCTTATTCACCTAGTAGGGGATTTGATTCAAAGATACCCTATGTTGACGCCCAAAAGAGTAAAATAGGGTACCTACTTGAAAATGGTTGCAACACCTTATTATTTAATTATATTTAATAATATACTAATAGGTGGGACCCCTTGTGTGACTTGTGTGACTATGACGAAGAGACGACACTTATGCTTTATGTGCTTATGAGTTGGCTGAGATGAGCTCTATAGTTTATTTTCTTTTAAGGTCATTGTCGAAATAATCGATCAAATGATGTTATTGGCGATACGACTAAAAAAGGAATGATGTTTTTTCAATATAGAGCTCACAAGTATTATTATGTTGCATTTAGTTTGAGGATGGACCTAAACTCCATGTTTAAGTTATATGTGTGATATGGTGATTTCATGCTACAAGGATTGTGCACATTGTTTGAATTGGAAATCTAAGGGTTAAGACATGGTATCCCTAGCAAGTATTTGATATATGTCACATTGGATTTTTAAACAAGGGTTGGCGCATTTGTCAAGTTGGAGACTTAGGGAAATGGTGGTGTCTTCGACTTGCATTAAATTTATTTGGAGTTAGTGGTTCATGTGTTGTATAATAGCTTGCTCGTACTAGATATGGATGAATGTAGATACGACGTCCAGTAAATTCACGTCGCACTAACCCTCCTCGATCCCGCCACCTTAGCCATTTTGCATTTGTTCTTGTTGGTTGTTGTTGCTCCACTTTAATCGGTCATAGAAGAGGTATATAGGCTTGGTTGTTTCTCCTTAGAAATTTTTACATAGGTATGGATTTCTTTTTGCTCCATCCATGAATATTTCACTCTTCTCTTTATTTTAGTCAATAGTTGGCTCTTGAGTTTGCTCGTTGTCTCTGGATTTCCAAAGTTATGATATATGGAAATTTTGACTATGCATGGATTGGTGGTTAAGTGTTGGTCTTTGTGGTGTTGAATTTGAACCATGTGCATTGAAAATCCGTGTGGATGTCTCTTATTGTATATGGTATTTGTGATTTACTCGTGGGAAAGAATACAGTTGGGGAAAATCTCGGGCCTTCCTTGCCTCTAGTTTCTTATTTTGGATTTATTCCCTAAAGTGTATCACTACTCCTTACCTGTGGGTTATATGGACACCCTGCATGTCATTTCAGTTGTTGGTTTATGTGCCCATTGTGCTCGCTTCCTTGTAACAGCTCTGTGAATATAAATGTGAATTTTTGTAGAAGTATTAAGCTTCTCATGCTCCTTTTGGCTAAACCCTCAATTTGTTCAGCTCGTCCCCCCTCATCGCATTACTCTTCATTGTTGTGTATTGAACCATGTGTATTGGAAATTATTGTGGAGGTGGCCAACCTAGAATTTAATAAAGGTAATGTTCGTGCTCATTTTTGGTCATGGGTTTAGTTGATTATTTGTTTGCGAAGATGAAAGAATGTTAATACCACTCAGTTTTTTGGTAATACAGTCTGTCCTGTGGAAATATTGGGGTGATGAAAGCATTGCAAAATCATCATTTAAGGGTTACGACCTACTATGTGTTCAATTTTGTATGAAAGGAATATCTTTGTGGTTGAATTATATATGCGTTGAATGAGTTTTGTGAAACATAATTAAAGGGATTTTAGAAGCATTGTTATTTGAAGTTTCAATTTTGAATTGTGTTATACATAGGGATCCCTTTTGGGCCCACTTCGTGGAACTTTGTGGCAATTTAAACTGTATTGGTGATTATATCATAGACTATAGTCTGTTCGTTCCTCGACTGTTGGTTTTGGTTATTGTGATAATTATGGTGTTGTGTCTCCTTGAATCTATTGTGCACAAGTTGTGTTATTATTGTTGAATGTTTATTGGGCAATAAATTATGAAATGGTTACTGTGTAATGCAATTTCTAAATTCAAATAAGCAGCCTTGAAGTGAAAACCCAGTTCTGGATCTTTGGAACGGAGTGTTGAATTTCAATTTTGAAACAGTAAGGGGTTTTGAATTTTAATTGACGTTGAAGATGGAATTATTTGATATATTAGAACAGTATCCATGGGAGTCCTTTCCATTATACCATTTTATGAAAAATACACTCCCCTCATTATTTCGATTACATTTTTTCACTCCTTGTTCAGTTATTACTCATTTTTAAGGAAAATTCTGTGTGGAAATAAAAGAAATGATGTGGAAGTTAATTGATGATTGGTATTCTGGGAGATGGTTGTATACATAGTTTGATTGTTTTGTTGATTTCTTGGACAATACTCATAATATTTTCCCCTCCATGATATCACTTTTCACTAAATACAAGCCCTCCATACTCCTACTAACCCTATCAATTCCATGTTTGTATGGAAATTAATAAATGGAATTTTTATCTATGGATTGCATGTGTCATATAGTAAATAATAGAGCCAAATATTGATTTATTTAAGTGGAGTTTCATGTATGGGTTATTAATAACTTTTCATGATTGGTTAAATATTGCTACAGGATGAGTTTTTTCAGCAGGGGAAGTAATGGTCGAAATAATAGAGGCATAGGGGCAGTAATGGCCGAAATAATAGAGTTTAACTCTTGTGGATCACTTTGATGTTGATCCACAAGAGTTAAACTAGTTGTTTCAAGATGGGTTTTTCAATTTGGTTGTCCATGGTGTATTTCATCCCTGACCTGATAGACCCCCATTTCAACTTCCTCATAATTTTCTCGGCATTCTTGTTCCTCCACATGTGTCGATGCAGCCTGAAGTCCCCGCTAATGACGATTGGAAAGAAATTGTCCACCAGCCTGTATATCACCATCATGGTTGGCCCACTGTGCCATTGCCTCTACCACCACCATTTAATCTCAATGCTCAAATTTATCATGATGTTTCACTAGTACAGTCCTCGCATGCCAACAAAAGATTAAAAATTGTTATCTCACAACCTGTGCAAGAAAAAGGAAAAGTAGTGGCCTCCCCCTCCATTCCATCCACAGAGTCTTCTAAATATTTGTCTTCACGTCTCCACCTAAAATATGACTTCTCCCATGTGATCAGCGAAATAAATCCCCAAAGGTCTAACCAACCAAGGGCTACCCCGGAAAAGTCAATAGGAGACAGCAGTGATAAGAGGAAATATGCCTCACACAACAACAAATATGGATTTTAAATGTTTTTTTTTATGATATTTTATGATGACAACAGTGTTTAATGATTTTCAGCATATTTTGGACAGCAAGCTTTATTTTGGATTTTTTTGTGGATAATATGGATATATTGTTTTCTTGGGATATGGCCTTAAATTTTGTTGATATTTAAATATTCAATTTAAATGGTATCCATGGGAGCTACAAGGGTGTTATATGATCCAAATGATAAAAAAATTATTTTATACTTGATAATTGACAAAGAGAAAGATGGGAATCACAAGGGGTCCCACCTATTTAGTAATTATTAACTAGACCCTTATGTATATATTATTATTAATTATTTCTCCCTAAAATAATTAGTTAAGTTGATTTGACTTAACTAAATAAAGTAGTTGAACTACCTTAACTTATTGAGAAATAATAAAGGTTCAATGAGAGGAAGAGACAAGGGGGAGAGAAGGAGAAATATAACTCTAAGGTTTTCTCTCTAGTTAGTGAGATAGCTTCAGTTTTCATTCATTTCTTAGTTTACTTGAAATCATAATCCTCTTATTGATAGCATGGTCTTATTGAAGGCAGCAGGATTCAAAACTGAATCATACAATTCAACAGCTTGTTTTAAAGGTGTTTGATTTATCTTTGATAGTCTGTGTATTCTTGTTGGTTTATGAATTAATTTTCATGGCTGATAAAGAATATCTTGCACAGTCAAGTGGCATCATTTTGTGGCAAGTTGATCCAGATCATTATTTTCAGTTTTATTTCACTATCAGGGTATTTTTGTATGGTGCCCATCGGAGACTTCTAAATTTGACTTTGGTCCATGCCCTCACAGGGGTTTGTAAAAGAGAAATACAATTTTTATATCTCAGAATAAAATAAAATCAGATTATTGTTCTGTCTCATACATGTGTTTTCATGACTTGGTTCTTCCTTTCTCTTTTGTCTCCATGTTTATTCTATTGTAAAATCAATATACATTCATGTATCTTTGTTTAAATTTTATTTTTAAATTGCAACATATACAAATCATAAAATAAGCCTTGATCATTTGTAATTAATACTTGTGTATTGAGTGAATGTTTTGAGGTTGTAGACCTCGGGTGACATTCCGAACTATCTTGTCTTAGTGAGACAAGATATGAAAATGATTGAGTGAGGTACTCCATACCTTTTCCTCAATACCCTCCATTTTGTTGACCCAGATGATGGCTCCTCTATGGTCCTTGCCGTCATATTTCGGTAATTCTTTTTTAATTTTTTGATAATCTCTAACTTGAAATATTGAGTTATGCATACTGCCTAAAAATTTATTTATCATGCTTCTTGATGTCTTTGATCACTTGTATTTTTGTATTCCGTACTTTGTGGCGGCCTTCGGTAAGCTAAGGGTTCTACAAATAATGCATCTAACTGTTTGGTCAATTGTTCAGTTCTTTCACTATGATCATTAAGTCTCTTTGTTGTTTCATCCTTATCATTACCACTCATTCGTATTTGTTCTTCCCATTGATTATCAGAGAGTTCTATTAATCTATTAATTGTTTTCCCTTGTTTTATCAACTCATCGATTTTGTTCTCCTTTTCCAATAATCTATCGATTTTATCCCTTAATTCTTTTTGGACTTCTATTAAGAATTTTTGTCCTTCTCCTAACTCTTTATGTCCCTTCTCAACATTACCAAGATGATGTATTATGTTGTTGACTTCATCTCTACATCGGCTAACATATGTGTGTAGTTCGTCATTTCTAACTATCTTGGAGTTGGGGTTGGCATTTTTATTTGCAGAACACACTTTTAATTCACTTTATAAAGGGTATATAAAAAAAACGAATTTTTATATATAATGCATTTTTTTACTAAGTCAATAAAAAAAAATTATAGATTGGTAAAAATAAAACTTGCAAAGTGGTTTAAGAATACCATGGGCTATGATACCAATGTAGTGGAAGCATTCAGAAATTTACTCAATATGTGAGATAAAATAATATATTTAATTGATAGAATGAATCAGATTGATGTTTACAATGAATGGGCCCTGATTATAAATATAGTTTGTGGGATGCCTCTTTTCCTCTTTATGAAGAGATGTGTCTTTATAATTATTTATTTATTAATTAATTATAAATGTTTACTATTATATTTCATTATCTATCTTATTTTTCTATAGATAACGAAGGTGGTCTTGAGAAAGTTGTGAAATAGATAGACTTTTCAACTTGAATCTTCTATATTAGGAGCATTCACCCTAGCATGACCACTAACATTTTCTTTTCCAAAGAAAGCTTCGCAGAAAACTCATTGAATACTTCCCCAAGATCCATGGATGGTAAGTGGGGTAAGTTGTAGCCCCAAGGAGCATGAGATTCAAACCCGCGACCTCCTCGACTTCGGGGGAGAGTATGCACATCTAGCATCAAGACCAATTTAGCTAACCCTTAGGTCTACAACCAATGACATTTTACATCTATGTGGATGACATTTTTTATCATTTTATTCTTAGTTTCTTGATTGAGACATAATTGGATCCATATGACCTTTGTGAGCATATTTAACAAAGAAAAACAAATGAGTTCACTCAATTCATCACATAATCTTATTATAAAAGATTCTATCAATTTGAATGGAAGCACATGATCATCTTCGAGAAAATTCTAAGGAAGTGTATGAAGAAGAAAACATGTCAGAATATTCTTTGGTTCTTCAAGGTTGGGGATAGCATTTTAAGACCAGACGCATGTTGTCTACTCAACTACAACATCCTTTTTAGGTATTAGACTCTATGTTCATAAGTCATTTTGTGTATGAGTTAGTAATAATAATGTTATATCTGTAAAAGAATATTTTAATATAATAATGGTTTAACCACTTGATTAGTGACATAAGTACTAAGTCAATATTTTTACATTGTTATTGTTATAAATGGAATTTTGTCCCTCTCAAATGTATCTCATATCGTATTATCAATATTATCAACTATATTATTGTTTTTTATTGGATAAGTATTATTCTATTACTTTAATTTGCAAGTGCAATCCAACTTTGGGTGTACAGGGGCCTCATGTTCTTTGTTTTTTGATCTTTATTTCTATGTTCATTTTTTTCTATTTCAATAGTTGTAATTGTAGACCATTTTGGGTAGTGGAACATTGCAAGTTGGTACATGAGCTTCAATCCATTCTCATTTTTGTTTTGTTGTCTTAAAAAAAAGACTAGGAGAGTTGCAATATTTGGAAGGGTTTTTGAAATTTTTTGAGCAAATTTTTCATAATGTAAATTTAGATCCAAAATAATAAGGGATTAGATGAGAAAGATAATAAAATTTGAAAATCATTATTTTGAGCCTGTTTATGCTACGGTCGTGGCTACAAAATTAGTTTCTTAGTTGATTATCATAAAAATATCTTGAATTTAGCTTACCCATTCGAAAATGCATCTTCTTAGCTTCATATTAATATATCATATGATTGTGTCGAGAGGCGCTCTATAGCCCAATATGGAGGAGATGTTGTCACATACATAAAAATTAATAAATAAAAGATACTTACATTAAACCAGAGCATGCATTTAATTTTTAAGGCCAAAAAGCTTATGTATTGTGGATCTTATAAATTGTAATAAGTTACACATATTTAAGCTAAAGCAATGCCATTTGAAAGAAAAAATTGGGGCCACAATTTGATATGTTATTTCATATACTTGTGATAAATACTCAATAAGTCATGTCTAGTGAAAATGGTCAAATAGTCGAAATTATTACAATGGAAATCCATTCAACAAGTGAGATCAAAGGTCAGTGAATGGGGATTATCATAGAAAAGGATTTCTTAAGAAAATATCAGTATCATAACGAGGTGTATGAGGCGCCTTCCATTGCTTGACAACTATGGAATCCACACTTGCAATTATCATTGGTTTAGGATGAACAAGCATTGTAATTCATGGAAGAGGAAGAAAATATAGTTGTAGACATTGAATCCCCATTTCTCTATAATCAATTAAAATATACTTCAAAAGATGGGGTTAGAAACATCTCCTAATAGGGATTTTCTAAATTTCTTCATCCCCTTGACGTAACTCTTATTATGCATAATGATGAATCTCCTTATGAAGGGAATTTATAGAGGGATACAAACAACGTAGATCCATTTTAAACACAATTGTGTTAAGCATCAAGAGGGATCGATTTCTTGAGGTGTAATTTTATTATTATTATTTCATTTTGTTTTATTTTTTATTTTTTATTATTGTTTTTTTTAATGAAACCAACTTTATTTATTATTTCATTTTATTTGTTATCTGTTATTTTGTTGTTATTATTATTTTTTTAAATGTATTGTTATTATCAAACACTAAAACCCCATCACACTAACACCTCATTAAACTAACGCTTCAATATCTCCCCCATACTAGGTTGTAGAGCACCTCGCTACTCTCGGTGCAATCATTGAACCCGATGAAGAAAATATCAATATTGTAGTCAACATTGTTTAAGAGGAGCCTAACCTCATAGAGCTTATCAAGGCTACAGTAGATTCCTTTTTGTACAAAAAACATGAAGATCGACATATTGATAATGGTATAAATAAGTTCTAGGATCCCATTAAGCACGGATCAATCATCACTAGTGTTTACCAATCACAAGAAGGGAGAGAATATAGTAGTACCGGTGCAATAGTTTGCAACAAAATACATTGACTTTGAGTATTGAGAGTCACTCTACCTAGCTTGATTTGTAAACCATTGAATCTATCTATAAACAATGCATCACTATATATTTTAATTTGCAAAAAATGATTAGTGTTTAAATTGCTAATGCAACAATCCACTTTTATTCCCAAAATTGCATAAACTTTGCATTCTTATTATTAATAAAACTTCAACAATGGAAACTGAGCATTATGGAAGGAAATAAAACAAGAAGACATTAAACACACCAATACAAGAAAAATATATGTTGAAGATGTTAGAAATAATCCTAAGTCCTGACAAGACCTTAACAACTAGTTAGTTGTGATAAGGTTGTTGGGTGGTTACTTTGAGATGTAATATTAATCTACTATTGATGTACATATGAATTGACTTGGCTTGTTGGGTTTTATGCCTATCTTATTTGTCTTCTTGTTGGTTATTTTACTTTCTTGGTCATTTTCTTTCTTCTAGTTTTTATCATGTGGTATAAGAATGTGTAGATGATCTTATGGGCCTGGTGGTTTATCAGAGTGGGTCGGGGATCCTAAAGATATGAAAGTTTGAGAAGAACTCAAGAAAAATCTGACTATTGGACCTGGTCCTGTACTTATGCGAGATAATTTGTTCAAAATTTGAGTTGATAGCGAGAAGGGATTCTCCCTATGTAACTGCTAAATGGGACAAGCCCATCAGGAAATCAACTCATCCTCTATGAGACCTTGAATTAAAAATAAAAGAGAGTTGCCATGATAAAGAGGGGACGTTACACTTAAAATATGAGAAAACCAACACACAGGTGAGACTATTCTCACAATCTATATTATTGAATGAAGACTGACTACATCATTATATAGGAAACGACTCTACTTAGTTGGTTACATCAAACCCCAGAAAACTAGAATCTACATTAAGTGAAGTATAGTTCAATTACGCAACTGACTCTTTCTCCATTATTTCCAAGTCTCACCCTTAATGGATAATGGATTGACTTATACACCTAACATCTCCCTAAACATCTCAAACTTAATCTTTCCAAGAGGCTTAGTGAAAATATCAACAACATTTTCACTAGTATTACAATACATAAGAGCTATTTCATTTGATTGTAACGTTTCTCTAACAAAATGAAACTGAGCATCAACATGCTTTGTCCTTGCATGAAAAATCAGATTCTTCGCAATATTGATTGAACTTTGATTATCACATTTGATCATTGTAGGTTCCTTTTGTTCTTTTCCAACATCTTGAATAAGTCTTCTCAACCAAACAGCTTCACAAGTTGTTGCACACAAGGCTTTATATTCTACTTCAGCAGGAGACAAAGATACAGTAGGCTACTTTTTACTTCTCCATGAAACAACCCTGGATCCAATGCCAAACGCATATATAGTGGTCGATCTTCGATCATCTGGATTACTAGCCCAATTAGAATTTGAGTAACCTGTCAAATCAACATCAGATGCATCAGTATATTTAATACCATAATCAAGTGTTCCTTTTCGATACCTGAGTATTTCCTTTGCTGCATTACAATGGACTTCTAGAGGTTTCTCCATAAACTGACTTAACACGCTCACAGAATATGCAATATTAAGTCTGGTTGTGGTGAGATAATTTGAACTACCCACCATCTATCTATACATAGTGTCATTCACCTCCTTCAAACCATCAACACAAGAAAGTTTCACATTCTGTTGCATGGGAACAATAGAAGACTTACACTAATCCATTTTAAATCTCTTAAGTACTTCTCTGACATACTTACTCTGAAAAACAAAAGTTTGGCCTGCATTTCTCCAAACTTCAAGACCTAGGCAGTAATGTAACTCACCAAGATCTTTCATTTCAAAAACTTTTGACAACTGCACCTTGATTTCATCAATTAATTTCTCTGCATTTCCTATAATTATCAAATCATCAACATATAAGGAAATCAATACTATATACCCCTGCTCATCAAATTTGGTATACAGATTTGGATCACTCTTGCTCCTCATAAAACCCTATTGAAGAAAGAAAGAGTATATCTTCTCATACCATGATCTAGGTGCATGTTTTAGTCCATACAATGCTTTATTTAACTTACACACTAAGTGTTCTTGCCCTTTTTCCACAAACCCTTCAGGTTGAGTAAGGTAAACCTCCTCCTTTAACTCACCATTCAAAAATGCAGATTTAACATCTAATTGGTGTAGCTTCCAATGATACTTTGTAGCTAAATAAATTAAAAATATGATAGTATTTAGTTTAGCTACTGGTGCAAATGTTTCAGCATAATCAATACCTTATGTTTGTGAATACCCCTTTGCCACCAGTCTAGCCTTATATTTATCTATACTACCATCTGATTTAAACTTGGGTTTGTATATCCATTTGCATCCAATGGGTTTCTTATGTTTAGGAAATTCAGTCAATTCCCAAGTATTATTTTTCATTATAGATTCATACTCTTCCTCCATTGCATTTCGCCATTCATCATGTTCATTTGCTTGATCAAAACTCATGGTTTCTATGACATTGAAATGCTACTCATTAGGGCATAGTCTCTATACCTCTCAGGGATTCGAACCTGTCGTGAATATCTTCTCAACTGATTATCTTCCTCCCCACTTTTTGAATATCTGTCTTCGCCTCTAGGTGAACTGTGACTACTTGAAGTGTTAATATCACTAAGTCCTTGTTGTTGTTGTTGTTGTTGTTGTCGCTGCAGTTGTGGTTGTTGTTGTGGTGGTTGTTGTTGTTTTTCTTTAACTCCTTCATCAAGAAGTCTATGCCATTCCTCATGACTGTTGTCGTCATGATTTCCTTCTTCCTGCTCATGGAAAAGTACATCTCTACTCACAAATACTTTGTGAGTAGAAGGATCAAACAGTTTTTATGCTTTGAATTCAGAACAGTACCCAGTGAAAATACATTTAATGGCTTTAGAATCCAATTTCCTCCTATTCTCCTTTGGAATATGAGCAAAATCCTTACACCCAAATACTTTCAAATTATGAACTGCAGGTTTGGAACCATACAGGGCTTCGAAAGGAGTGACATTATCAAGACATCTTGTTGGACTTCTATTCTTTAAACAAACTGCACTATTTATGGCTTCAGCCCAAAATGCATTCGAGAGATTCTTACCTTTCATCATACTGCGTGCACACTCTACCAGAGTTTTGTTTTTCCTTTCAGCGACTTCATTCTGCTGTGGAGTGTGAGGTATTGTAAATTTTTGTATTATTCCATGATCTTTGCAATATTTGATGAAGTCACCTAATTTATACTCTCCCCCTTGATCTGAATGGAGGATTTTGATGGATTTTCTTGTCTTCTTTTCGACCATGGTTCTGAATTCCTTAAAGTACTTGAAAACGTCACTTTTTCTTCTAAGGAAGTAAACACGTGTGTATCTCATGCAATCATCAATAAATAACAGAAAGTAAAATTCACATCCTAAAGACCTAGTCTACATAGGCCCACAAACATCATTATGCACAAGATCTAACACATCTCTCTTTTTCTTATCAAGAATAGAGGGGAATTCATCTCTGTGCATATTTCCTAATGCAAATCCATCACAAGAAACATTATCATTCTTTAACATGGGAATTCCTTCAACCATATTCTTTTTCTGTAATAACAATAAATCAGGATAATTGATGTGGCCATACCTTTGATGCCAAAGAATATATGTTGGCATAGTTGCAGAAGTCAGTTTGTGATGTGCTTTGCTGGTAAAATCAAGTTTGTATAGCCCTCCTTCTCTGACTCTCATTGCAACAGTTTTGAATTGGTCCAACAGATCCTTCACTATGCAATAATTCTTGAAGAATTCAACCTTCAAGTTTTGATCTGTAATTCTGGACACAGAGATCAAGTTTTTCTTTATCCCTGGCACATAAACAACATTTTGAATGTGATGAATAGTAACATTCAGCAATGTCACAGGAATGTCTTTGTATCCCTTGATCTGATGAGCGCGGTCATCTCCAAGATATATGTTGGCTCCATTCTGTATTTCTTTAAAATTAGTGTACCACATCTTATTACATGTAATATGTATTGATGCTCCAGAATCCACAAACTAGGCATCTGAATCATCTGTTTCAGCAGATAAAGCAGTGTTAGACACAAACAGCCTAAGATCCCGTGATTCAAAATTTGGGGGTTCATCAATATCATCACTAGCAATAAATAATATGAGATCATGATTTGAATATTTTTCTGCATAATGACCTGAATGTGTTCTAGGTTTATTCCTAGCCTCATCACTCTTCTTCTTATGAAAGTCTTTAAAATGTCCAGGTCGACCACAATAAAAAAAACTCTTTGACTCATTCATGTTAGATTGCATACCTTGATTTGGCCTTGGATATTGTTTTCTCTAGGATGAACTGCCTCTCTTCCATGAACTTCCTGCTCTGCCTCTTTCTCCTAATCTCCCTCTCACGGATCTCTTATTTGACCACAGTGCCAAATCTTTATTCTGAGGCTTCAAATTCCCGCGCCCTTCTTTCTCTTGCAGAAAAATTCCTGTCAATTCTTCAAAAGTAGGAGGTTTCTCCCTTACTGTGAGACCTGATATGAACATCTAATAATCTTCTAGCATACCATTTAAGGTAATAGTGACAAGATCAGTGCTGGAAACAGTTTCCCCTATATTTCCTAGCTTGTCTTTCACCTCTTTAATGTGACCCAAAAATGAACTAATAGATTCATTTCTATCCATCTTAATGCCTAGCAATTTATTTTTCAGGAACAAAATGCGATTTGTGTTGCTAGTTTCATACAATGCTTTAAGCGTTGTCCACGTTTCAGCAGAACTGTCAGCTTCTCTAATGTGTGGAATGATGCTATCTTTAAGAGACATACACAACAATACCTTGGCCTTGTTTTCGCACTTCTCCCAATCTTGGATCTGTGATGTTGTCGCACCAGTAGTCACAACAGGTTTCTCTTAAGCTCCCTTTGCAATGGTCCAGACATCATACCCTTCCATCAGGGTCTGCATCTTGAATTTTCAGTTAATGAAATTCAAGCCATCTAACTTGTTGGCTTCATTGAGGTAGGTCTCTACTAGCGGATTCACCATCTCTGCAAGTGAATCACCAAGAATATGTAACTTTCCATCGCTCTGCCTTCGGATACCACCGATCTAACTCTATCTCGGTTCTCTAATGGATCTCCTAATCCAATGCAATTCAGATCTCCTCAACCTCTTCAATCTCCAGTTAGAATTGCATATTCAAAGATGTTTTACTCTCTTACAAAAAATATCCACTATAATAAACTTTAATATCCCACACATACATCCACTTTAATAAGAAAACTCACACTTCATGAAAAAAAGAACCTTCATCCATTCATAACTCCACTCCACCTCATGATTTATAATCCTTTATTTGCATAAGAAAATTAAGAAATTGTGCCATGCACACATATACCCACTTTAATAAAAAACTCAAGTTTTATGAAAAAGAACCTTAACGATTAAAGAAATTGTGTGCATTAATAAGAAATCGTGCACAAGGAATTGAGGAGGAGGATTACGCGTGCCCCTTTGTTCAATACTCCAAAAAAATTCTACTTCCCACAAATCTCACGTATTCCAAAGAAAAACGGTCACAAGTATTGCGGATTACGTCCCCTCTCCGCTTCTCTCATAATAGATTACATCCCATATCCTTCTATTTGCAACAAACACATGCTTTTCTGAAGAAAAAACGTCAACGCTCCTTGGGGGAATGAATGGGAGCTCTAGCGCTCATGTAATATGGTTGAGAGAGCATGAGTCAAGGCTGTCAACGCTCCTGAAGAATGGATGGGGTAGCGCTAACACCTAGCACTCTTAAATGCACACATTGGGAGCGTGAGGGGTCTGAAAAAAATTATTTCATAAGTGTGATGGCATCAACGCTCTCTAACACTATATAGGGGAGCATTGGTGATTTTTCAAAAATCAATTCGAGATCGGATATTGCCTCAGAGAGTTGGATCTCTCGAATCTCTAATGTGGCTCTGATACCAACTTAAAATATGAGAAAACCAACACGTAGGTGAGACTACGCTCACAATCTATATTATTGAATGAAGATTGATTACATCATTATATAGGAAATGGATCTACTTAGTCGGTTACATCAAACCACGGAAAACTAGAATCTACATTAACTGAAGTATAGTTCAACTATGCAACTAACTCTTTCTCCATTTTCCAAGTGTTACAGTCATCACTGTAACCAGGTGTTGTCTATTTAATTTTTTTTTGCATTACAAATTTCAATAAGAATTCACAGTTGTATTGTGTAAGTTGTGCTACACGATACTACCAAATGTTCCTTACCAATATCCTCACGACATGTGCGTTACAACCAGTAGTTTGAGAGAGCCAAGCCATTTGGATCCATGCAATTGAAGAGAATCGATTCATTTTTGATAAAGAAACCTTGTTTTTGTGACCATGCAACATCCAATAACCCTTAACTTCCACGTGTTTGCAGCCCCCATTTGATGATCGAACTGTAGATTAAGTTTACTTCCTATGCCTAGAATCGGGTACCACGCCATTTGATGATTTGAATTATGTCTTGCACGTACGTGATGTTGCACAGAGGAAAGGTTGTATGTGATGTTGTGCAGAGGAAATCCTTTATGTGAAGCCACGCAGAGGAGAGGCATAGAAAAGTGGTCTGCAAGTGCGCACAGAACAACAGATAAAATAAGAGCCGTCAGCATTCTCGGTGGAGAAACAATCTACCAACAAAAAATTTGACAAAGCGATCTCATTGTGATTTAAAAAACCTAAATTTTGAATTGAGTGGTTTTTCATTGGAAACTGTTAGAATAATGTTGATGTGCTCATTTCACCATAGAAAATGCTACACAATTGTCACCCAACCATAGGCACAAATCCACCATCGAGCACCTTAACCTTTGATAGAAATAATGATTCTAGGAAGCCACACCATAACCAATAGATAACCAAGAGGAGTACACATTTTCCAAGGGTAGCACATAGAAAGATTGAAAAAGAGAAAATTGTACAACTTCAACTACTACTGCTCCTCCAAACTTGCACACTATTTATGGTTTCCTGATTGAGAGTGAGTGAACGTTCTCTATTTATATTAATATATCCAGTGACTCTACTTTTTTTACTCTACTTTCTGGTTATTATATTTTATGTTTATCTTTTTCTTGTGAAGCTGACTTGTCTTGTTGGAGGATAATACCTTAATATTATATATTTTGCTGAGCCAACATGTCTTCTAGGGTTTTCACACATATGTTTATGGTTTGTCTTTCTTCCGAAATATTTTATTCTAGTCAAAGTTTACATATGGAGGTTAATACCTCCCCTACCATAATATCAACACTCCCTCTTAGCTAGGGAGGTATTAATGGTCTCAAACACATTCATCCATCTTCACATGGCATGGGAAAGACTCACATAGTCTTGTAGAACATTCTACAGGTAGCATCATCATAGATCAAGTCACGAGTATTGTTGGCACAGGGGAAGACCCAGGGTTCAACACTACAACAGTGCACCACAAAACCCTAACTACTGGCCCTTTCAGCAACACCTGCAAAGCAAATGAAGTCTCACCCGAGGGAAAGGTAGGGGTGGTTGTAGGACTCAGATCTCTGCAACCTTAGCTGGGACACAGATCTATGATTATAATACTTAATAGAGAACTTAGCACCATCAATTCATCATTATTTAACCAATATCTACTTCGCAGATAAAACAGAGCATCGCAACATTCACCCAGATCTAATGTATCTAAGCACTTAGCATAAAGAAATGGATTAGATATAGCACATTAAATCACTAGGCACATTCACAGAGGTCAAATCTAACATCTAGGGTCATCATAAGCACAAAGCATAAACAAATTTATCTATCTATATCAAGCACTTAGCAAATAACACATAAATACACCAACACATCGCACAAAGTAGAGAAACACAGCATATCCGTGGTTCACCTCCACACTGGGGCTACGACCACCAACTCTTCTTATTTATTAGCTTTTTCAATGGGTTACATAGACAGAGCCTCAAAACCATTGTTACACATTATTTTTATCATCCCTATGATCGTTAATGATGTAAACTTATATGTTGCCTTCAGAGGGGTCACAGTGGCCTGAGTTCCTAAAGAGAGAAGGGAGAAGAACTTCTCCTGAGAAAAGAAGTTGCATTTTCCTATGTAAAAACCTTATAAAAAGGGAAGTTCGCAGGTTTCTATATAGGCAGGGTGCGAGAATGACCTATTCTCGCAGGTTGCACTATAGCCAGGGTGCGAACACCTCGTAGGTTTCTCTATAGCTAGGGTGCGAGAATTCCAACACGTGGGAAAAATGAGCGTTTTCTCGAATCTTCTAGAAGGAGAAACTTCTATGGTGAGGTGGCATCTGAATGGTTTGGATCTTACTCGCTTTCATGATTTAGTGGGATCATCCTAACCTCCTCACCTTATCCTCTTCAACTTATAAAGGGAGAGGAGTTCTCATGGAGAAAGTTAGCTTGGGTTCTTGAGCTTGGAATTATTAGCTTGGTTGGAGTGGTTTTGAGATTTGCTTTGTCAAGAGAGTAGCTATCAGATCTATGCTTTCAGAATCCTTGGAGAAAGACGTGTGTGGGGAACGAAGGATAGTTGGAAGGGACCTTACGACATCAAGGCAACGGTTGTAATCTCTCTTTCACATTTAATATAATACAGTAATATGTCTCTTTCCCATAAAGCTAATGTCACTTTATTGTATAACTCCTTGATCATATACTTAGATTGATTATTGAATATGTTGAATTTTCTTCACTTCGATTGGTTTGTATTGTTGTGATCTTGACATGTACAAGAGCATTGGAGCGAAGCTGGAACAACAAAGACTAAAGGAACCGATCATAAGGTATGTTCATGATTCTTGCCTCCTAGTTCATTCAATAATCGAAATCTAGGGAAAGAGTATTATTCTGTCATGTTTTGTTCTAGATCCAGGTGGATCTAGGGAGATCGGTTTGTGTCTGCACTTACGGATTAATCCTGAAACACAATTGGCGACTCTGCTGGGGAATGGATTGTTTCCTAGTTAGTCTAGTTTCCCTTGCTTTGATTGCTTGTTTTTCTGGTCTCTGAGTCTGTGGGAGATCCATCAAGACTCTCTGGATTTGAAATTTCACTCAAAAGTTTTGTCCTTTTTCCAAATTTTGTGTTTACAAACATTCTCGCACTGTACCCTTTAGTGGCCTACGAGAATTATCTGAGTTCGCACCCTACTGTGTAATCCAGTGTGAGGTGTTCGCACCCTACCTGTGTCTAGGCTGCGAACTTCACTAATGTTCGCACTGCACCCTATAGCTAGGTTGCGAACCCATTTGAAATTTGTGTTTGGAATTAGGATATCCTATTTTTTGATGCCCAGTGTTGCTTTGATCAGCTGGATTGAACTTTTGGAGCCTACATTGATCTGTTTGCAGTTTGCTTGACATCCTTTGAGTTGTTCTTAGCCACTTTTGCTTAGTTTGGTTTTGAAGGATTAGTCTCTTTCTTTGAGTGTCTTTCAATTACAAAGCATGTGTTTTCTTTAGAATTGTTTAAGGAAAGATCAGATTTCTTCTGAATAGTTCGCTTTAAAAGAAAACCTTTAGTTTGGGTTTCTTTGTTTTAAGAAAGTTCATTATTGCTTTTAGTGAAATTTTTGAAACTAAAAGATTTAATTTCTTGCTTTATATTAGATTGGGGGAATCCTTGCATTTGAAGTAGTGAAATTGCATGATTGATATTGATGAGTTTAATAGACTTTGGGACATGTGCATATGGGAATGATAAATGTTTTCCCCTTCTCGTAGCATAGCTTTCATCGAAATCAAACGATTGCATCTTCATATCTTTGCATAATTTTCGAGTCGGTCAAAACACCATATTGTCCACGCCATCTTCCTTTTGAGTAACAACAGCCATAAAATAAAGTGCTTATAAAAATTGATTAGACATTTTTATCTTTTCTGGTA
>ML784354.1:594718-645712 GCA_009831015.1 Picea engelmannii
CATACAAGGTAAAAACCTCTTTTTCTTTATATGATAAGTATTATCTACATTCTTTACATTATCATACATATGAGCACCAACTCATTGTGAGGCTACAACCTCTATTTTTGCAAGCTGCAACTTGCTGAGAGCACCAACTCTATATTTTCTCTAGCACCCACTAGAAGGAAGCACCAACCCCCTGGTTTCTCTAGCACCAACTAGAAGGAAGCACCAACTCCCTGATTTCTCTAGAACCAACTAGAAGGAAGCACCAACTCCCTAGTTTCTCTAGCACCAACTAGAAGGAAGCACCAACTCCCTGTGTCCAAGCACCCACTTGAACCTTTGAGGACACAAATCCTCCCTAGCACCTCCCAACCACCCTGGTTTATAAATTTCTTGTTACTGGAACTTATTACAGTGATATAAAGTTATTCAATAGCTTACCGGCCCTGTCTCTATTCTGTTACACTACTCTGCTCTGTCTGCATCAGTGTCTTCTGCACACCTCTAGCACTTTCTGCTCTTCTGCCTCTTATGCTCTATGCTGCATATCCCTTCAATGCACCATTCCTCGACTGTGCATTTCTTCTCCTGCGTTCTACCTCCTTGTCCACATATGAATTCTCCTCCACAGTGACAACCCTGCTCTCTTCTTTCTTTTGCATTCTTATAGTCTCTGTTGTCTATGTGCATGCAATATTCGCAATGCCTTTGCATGATCACTCCGCGCCAAATTCCTCCACAACTCGAGTGCTATGTCTGATCATCATCATGACTCTTCATCTTCTCTGGTGGTTCCCACCACGTGTCCATCATCACTGGGTGTTCAGCTGAGATTTCTCAACCTCTCTGGTAGTTAATACTCCTCGTCTTCTTTGGCACAGTCGAGCTTATGCCTTCTGTTTCAATTACAGACTTCAACACCCATCCATCTGTCAATCCCTCTAAGAATCGTCTTTCTTCACTGGACGAAGCTTAGAGACTCTTCATCTCCTCTGGCGATCATATCGAAGTGTCTTCGAGTCCTCTGGCAGTTACACTGTGTCGAGCTACAATAGCCCTCCGATCTTGTTCAAATTCACCTGCACCGTTGGATTGATTCCATGGGATCTTCCATTCATTTCGGCATTTCGGCATTCGGCATTTCGGCATTCGTGTGACCATGCATCTCAACATTCCCAGTCGCGATCCCTAAAATGGAGCTTGGTTTCTCTAGCTCTTTCCTCCATCTCTCGCTGATGTGACCACGGCCTTATGCATAAGGTGCTTTCGCGATTTCGCATTTCGTGAGTCTGGAGATGAGGTATATCGACTCTCCAAGTCATGATCTCGACATTCCTGTGGTGAATGTTCTTGATGATTCCAACTCCTGATCCGCGAAACTCCGAAAGGGAGTCGGATCAATGGTCCACATAACCCCCAGAGATGGACGATTGACAGGATTTCGACGTTTCGCAATTCGGCATTTCGGGACTTCTGATGCTGAGAGTTTCTTGACATCTCCATCTCCTGATTTCCAAAACTCCGAAGTGGTGTAAACCTGTTGATGTCACACGTGGATTGAGATGTTTTGAGTAACTGCCACATGTCACTCTGATTTGTGACTTACATGTACCTGAAATGTTGAATCATCTTGACACCTGTCATTGCCTAGTTGTGCCATGTGTTCTTAGGTTTGTTGACGTGTCTAGTTTTGGGATTTCGCATTTTGGCACTTCGGGACTCCTAATGTTGAGAGTCTCTGACTTCTCCATCTCTCGATTTCCGAAACTCCGAAATGGACTGGGATCAATGGTCCAGATCAAACCTTGATCTGACGGATCAGATTAAATCACGGTTTCGCATATCGCGATTTCGCAAGTTGAAAGGTTGGAGCATTTCATTCCGTTGACTTTCCAATCAACGAAATGTTAATCTGTGTCCACGTGTCCTGCCTATAAATGGACGGTCCTCCTTCTTTCGAGATTTTTTACGCCCGCTTCTCCTTGCACTTTAAAGAACGTGCAGGTTCTTCTTAATCCAACAATGGTCAGATCCCGCACTTGGATCTAACACCTGAGATCTATCCTCCTCTTCAGCACGCTCTTCTTTTCTACATTCAGATCTGACGGCCATCGAGAATTCAGGATGGGATCCAGTGATCACTGACGCTTCTCCTCCCGAGCGTACTTTGTCCTTGTTTTTCCTTCGTTGCATACTTTGATCTTGCCATCAATGACAAGCGCATACTGCCTCTAAAGCATGCCAACCATCCTCCGCACTATCTCTTCTGATCTTATCAAGCTTGCTCTGCAGCATCTTCCCAAACTACTTCTAGTGCCCGTCTGTTACATTCTTCCTGTACTCAAGCCATCATCGTTGTTGTACTTTCGATCAATGACAAGCATACACTGCCTGTAAAACATGTCAACAACTTAGACATTGTAATGAGATAGAAGGCAATAGAGAAATAATCACTGTGTAAAATCAACAAGTCTGCGAGCTCAATTTCACGTTTAGCAAAAGTGTTTTTGGTGCATGGCACGACGGAATAAATAGGTAACTCAGCAACGGGTGATTTGCAATGGGTATGAAGCCTTCATTAACTCTGTTTTGTTCATTATGGCGTGGTCCAATGGTCTGGTGGTGAACCATAAATGCCTTTTTTCCCGTTTGGAGGGTCAGATGAATGGTTATAATGTCTCCAATGGCTTATATTGCTTCACCATAGTGAAGTTCCATGTGTCGTTGTTCTAATATCCCGATGAAGCTCCAATTTTGCAAATTTTCCTTCTACGCAGTTCCCTCTGGAACCTTCTGCAACTTTTCGATATTATCTCTCTTCTTAATTAGTTTTCTAGCCTTCTTTCCAGTGAGCTTCATCTCGGTATTCCTTTTCCCATTATGATTCTTCTCTTCTCTTGACATGGTGACTTCATGTTGTTGAGATTATTTCCTGAGATTTGAGGGTGATACTTCTTCTTTATCTGGAATAGGTACTTCAATCTTCTGCAGGTCCTCTAGTGTTCTTGCAACTTCGACATCTATGTTGTTGTTGTTAAATGGATTTGATATGTTCTCCTGTTCTTCAATCAAGTGTGCGATACTTCTAGTTATAAAATCTTTTAACTCATGCTTCTTCTTCTCTAAGACTTTTTCTTCTTCCTTCCTTATGGCCTGATCTCTTTCAATCCAAGGTTTTCCTAGTAGCATGGTAAATGGGGTGTTGTTCTCAATAAATTTAAAAACCTCAAAATAATCTTTTGTCGAAGCTCTATTGACAGTCATAGGTAACTTGGTAAGTCTTCCACATAGGGTTATCAATTTTCCTCTGAATAATCCCATTCCTCCTAGTGAAGGAATCATAGCAGGCTTTTTAAAAGTTCCCAAGTTCTTTCTATCATAATATTCACCTGTGTTTCCTCATCTAGAACACAGTCAACGTCGAAGTCTCCTATTCTTGCTTCAAGGCATTCTTTTTCTTTGAAGATCTCTGATAATCTGACATGTCGGTGCTCATTCAGGGTTTCTTTCATCTGTATCCATACTTTTTCTGATTCTTTCTGGGGTTCTTCCATAATCTTAGTTCTGGACCTGCCTTAGGGTTTTCTTGTTTCAGATTCATTTCTTCAAACTTAGCAATCATTCTAGGGAAATCCAATACTTTGTGGTCCATAGATTTGCAACAAAGACAACTAGGTCTTCTTCCAGGGCATTCCTTAGCAATATGTCCCAGCTTTTTGCAACTGTAACAGAGGGTTAATCCACTCTTTCTCTTAAATGATCCCCATCCTTTCTTGTACTAGGCGCTAGGATCATAGGGGTTGACCTGCAACAAATTCTTTCTAGGATCCTGCATCCATGTGTTAGTCCAAACATTCTTTCTATGCATAGGTATAACATATCTTTCACTATTCTTATTAGATCTATTCATATCAAATCTTATTTCATCTACCAGTACCCTAGGTTTCAAACTAGGACAGATTCTATCAAACATACCTAGATCCATACTGTTGAAAAAAAAATTCCACTTGTCTTAATCGTACGAAGCATAAAGATTTCAGATCTAGAAATTTTCACTATTCTTGCCTTTATCAGAGCACAGAGCTTGCAGATATTACTTCTTTTAATAAAAAATTCTCACTTTTACCTTTCTCAGAGCACAAAGATTTTTGGTTTTACCTCTTTTCTTCAAATCAGACTTCTTTTCCTTAGCACGGATCTTGTTAGACTAAGTACAGTACTGTGCACTAGAGCAACAGATCTACGCACAGAGCTTTCACAATTTCAGGTCGGATCTTTCCACAAATATCCTTCTTCCTCAGTTCCCAGCAATCACAGTTTCAAGTCCCAACAACGAAAACATTTACTGGCACAGGGGTAGACCCAGGGTTCAACGCTACAACATCGTACCAAAAAAACCCTAACTAACGGCCCTTTCAGCAACACCTGCGAAGCAGATGAAGTCTCACCCAAGGTAGAGGCAGGGGTGGTTGCAGGACTCAGATGTTTGCAACCTTAGCTGGGACACAAATCTATGATTATAATACTTAATAGAGCACTTAGCACCATCAGTTCATCATTATTTAACCAATATCTACTTCACAGATAAAACAGAGCGTCACAGCATTCACCCATATCTAATGTTTCTAAGCACTTAGCATAAAGAAATGGATTAGATCTAGCAGATTCAAGCACTAAGCACATTCACAGAGGTCATATCTAACATCTAGGGTCATCATAAGCACAAAGCATAAACAGATCTATCTATCTATATCAAGAACTTAGCAGATAACACATAAATACACCAACACATTGCACAAAGCAGAGCAACACAGCATATACGTGGTTCACCCCCACCCTAGGGCTACGTCGACCAACTCTTCTTCTTTATTATATTCTTCAATGGGTTACATGCATAGAGCCTCAAAACCCTTACTCCGCATAGGACATGAGATCTGCGCACCTCGCTAGATCCTCCTTCGTCGAGTAGATCTAAGCACACAACCTTCCACAGCCTCTTACAATGACTTCCACTTAGCTCTGCAAGTCTCACACAGTATGCACAAAGCACTTACAATCCTTCAATCACATAGATATAGCACTTAGCCATTCGTAACTTCTCTCTTCTTACATTTCCTAGACATCTATTTATACTTTACAAAATAGGCCTAAACATGGGTAAACCCATGGGTCGACATCCCATTCCCATTACATAATCCAAAAACCCAAAAATGGGTCGAGATCTCGAGATATCCACTTCGTCTTGTGCTCCATCTTTGACAGGCTGTCGAAGTCCCAAAATAGGTCAAACTTGACCAAGGATATCCCAAAACTTGGTCAAGGGCCAACAAGTATCATCATCACTATCAAAATCATCTAGTAGAAATCATCAAAACATATTGTTGTACCTGTTCTTGGTATTCTTCTGACATAGATATTATCACAATATCCATGAGCCTCATTTAACTATATTTATTATCCATATCCACCACCATGTGTCTATCACCTTGGGTCATTATTGTCCCATGAAAAGAATCATGACCTCATCATAGCCACATTCACCTCATAATTGATCCTCTCATAGGATCACTTCATTAATGCATTTAGCTCGATGCTATCGAACATGTGTCTAGCATTTTGGGTATTTCTTATCCCATGACAAGAATTATGACCACATCAGAGCCACAAACACCTCATGGTGATCCTCTCATAGGATGACTTTGTGAATGCATTCGTCTCAATGCTATCGGACACATGGAATCGCACCTCAAGCACCTCAAGTCTTCAATAAGACTACGTTGGGGCACATCTACTCCAGATGAAGATGGTCCATATATCCCTTGGTCTGCAGCCCAATTCTTGTGGAGATAGAGTCGACCCGTTGCTTATCAGGGATACTCACCTACATGTGATTTAACTACTCACCTGCTCGTGAGAGTTTCAAGGCCCGATGCAATTCACACTTAGGATATCTAGAAACAACTCAAATCTTCAGTCCATCAAATATTACATCTGGGCCTATTCCCACATGATCAAGTATGTTTGATCAATCTTGGAATATCGACATGATGATGCAATCATCAATACTTCCCTAGGGAAACATTTTCATTCCTGCCAAGCTTGTCACAGATAGAGGCTTAATGCAAATTTCAACTATCTTCTCATATGTCGATATGTGATGGAGCCTAACTACTCCTTCCTGCACCATGTCTTTGATGAAGTCTCGCAAGATCCTTCAAAAAGACACCTTTCTTCATATCTTGCATCACTAGCTATGATATATGATTTATTGCTACAGATATCTTCTTCCCTGCTTGTCTAGAAATCCTACTCAATCCCAAGTTGAAGTAGCACCCCATGTGCTAGATCCATCTTATGCACTTCCAATCTCGATAGCCATACTTCATCATCGAAGATAAATCATATATATTTGTACTACTACATAGGTACTTGCATGTTTTGTTGTAACCCAATAATATGGTCATGTATCAACCATATACTGGAACAAGGTTCTCTCTACAAAGCAAATGTATATCCCATCACAAAACTTCTTCAGATGTGTCATCATAGGTGTGGCCACCGACTTCTTGTCCATCATGTTAAACCTCTTCAGTCTCCTCACTAAAGATCTCATCCGGTGCCAACCATACTTCTAATACCAATATATCTGGTTAAGATTCTTCATATCAAACTTTGAAATCAACTCCCTCTATCTGAGAGACTCCTCGGACCATGCTTTTGTCTGTTTCATTCCCCTTTGCATTCTACAAAGTGTCACGAAATTATGTTGGCTTATTCTTGATCACTGACTACCTCTGAGTCTGACTCCCTCTCATATTTATCTCTTATGACCTTCCTAGAAAAATAAACAAGAACAACAAAATATCCATGGTATCCTCCATGGAATATATATTTCCTGGAGTCTAGGTCAGTAACTAAGAATATATCCTAAAGGAGATCACCTTCGTCTCGTAAACAATAAACATTTACATAAGAACAAGAATATCTCCTAAAGAGGAGATCAACAAGTGTATCTATAGTATTAAGGGGTTAGTATAATGATCATAACTTCAATATATCATGATGCAGCATAAGATCATAATAATTCCATAACAGCTAGAGACATATCAATTTTTAAATAATCAAACCTGGAGTCTTCTGATCCAAGTGGATATTGGTGGACACCCACCTATTCCAATTAACTCCTTTTGACAGTTTTAGTTCAGCATCTTCTTCTGTAATTCTTTGTAATTGTGGGTTCTACACTTATGGGGTTGTATAAATTCCTACACAGGTATCAAATGGAGATTGGTTTCCACCCACCTAATCCAACTGGCTTATTTTGGAATTTTTCATGCCAGTACATCTTTATGTACTTCTAGGGACGTTTTGGGGCCGTAAACAATGTTTTTTTGTCTTCCCATATTCAAACTATAGATGAAGTCATATTTTGATGGAATAATGTGTATTTCTCAAAAATACCTTTCCAACGGGCTATCACGTGCCTAAAACGGAGGTCGTATGCAAAAGTTACGACCCCAAGAGGTTGAAGTACCAATTTACCCATCGGGGCCCACATATCTTTTGGTGTTTCATCTCCTAAGGTTAGGTTTTTGGATGTCTGGGGTTTTGGAATTAATGAGTAAAGTTAAAAAGGCCTTTGGAGCCTCATTGTAATCATTCTTCTCAAACGGATGCGCGTAGCAACCACATCTCTTCTCAGATATAGCTACCACCATTCGAGCAAGTTGTTTTCAGTTCTGCAGTTTTACAGTTTCAACCTATTTTATTTATTTAATAGAAGTTATTGTTCATTGTATCTCTGTGTTATTTTATTTACTCTGTTATTTATTTTGTTCCTCTCATAAATTTGGATCAGTGGTATCATAGCGGTATTCTCTTCATTTATTTTTCTTTGTGCATGTCCCCAACAAGATCTGGGTACAAGAAGTTGGGACTCGAACCAGTCAAGTCTTTGAAAGATCGGTCACGCTGAGCCCAACAAAAACTCATGGGGGACGAGAATAAAGATGATGGAGTAGGAGATCCTTTTAAACTATTGCTTGAGGAATCCCTTGCGTGACAAAGGAACGAAATGATGGACAACTTTGTGCAGATCCTTCGGCGGTTGCCCATAGAAGACACATCTTCATCAAGTGGCCATGCAACCCCCTTAAAGGTACGAGTAAATTTTTATACTTCATTATTTGAATGACTGATAGATGTGGATGTTGTAGATAAATGGATAAATCTACTAGAAGGGTATTTTTCGATTCACAATTTTTCCGATAGGGAAAAGATTACTTTTGCACTTTTCAAGGTTTTCCCCCATGTTAAGGATTGGTGGGATACTTACTTTAAGGAAAGGGCCATAGAGGAATATGCAATATTTTCGGTCTCCCCCACATGGGATACCTTCAGGGATGCCATTAAAGAACAGAACTACCATGTTGGAAGCTACGAGGACCAGTACACAAGATGGACCACCCTGCGTCAGGAAAGGGACCAGACAGCACCAGATTTTACCAATATTTTTCATTCCCTATGCACCAAATTGAGTATCAAAGACTCTGAACGACATATGGTGCTCAAATACCACGGTTGTATGCATAGATACATCCAAACAAAAATTGATTTTATAGACATTGTATCATTAGGTATGGCTTACAGATATGTTGTCAAGATCGAGCAGAAATTTAAGCAGAAGAGGCGAGAATTTGGATCTACAAACTCCGCACAGCCGAAGCAGGGAAAAGGTGGCCCCAACCTACAAAACAAGGGACGGATAAAACATGGCCATTCTTAGGAAAACCAGTCCAAGCCACAACACAAGAAGGGTAATGAGAATTTGAAGAATCACATCGAAAAGTGGTGTGAATACCATAAAATCCCTTGGCACAACACCGAAGAATGTCGCTCCAAGCAGTCACTGGTGTCTAAGCTGAAAGTTTTCGAGTTAGAGAAAAATTCTAATTCTGAATCAAATCCATAAGGAGGGAAGTAGATTATTGATGTCGAACCCAACGCCAGTGTAGCTACCACAAAAGTCCAGCCAAGCGAACCAAAAGAACCATAGGAAGGGTAACAACTCTTTCACTCATAGATGTGGGTAAAGGGGGATCTGCTTCATTTCATTGTCGATAGCGGAAGTCATAAGACCCTGATCTCAATAGAGGTCGTCAAGTGGCTGGACCTACTGATGACACAGCACCCGCATCCCTACACCATTGGATGGCTTCGCCAAGGAAGAGATCTTCGCATCATCCAATAGTGTCGTATGCCCTACGCCATCAAGCTCTTCAAAGATGAGGTATTCTGTGATATTTATCCCTTTGAATTTTGCAATGTTTTTTTAGGACAGCCATATTTGTGGAAGTGACATGTTGTGTATGAGTCTAGACCTCACAGTTTTATTATTACTTTGGGTAGACAATTGTATAGGTGATCCAGATTTTATGAGTAGAACGAAATGACTACAAATTATTACCAGATGCTTAACACAGAATAACAGAGATACAATAAAACTGGTTTTCTATTCAATAAGGAAATAAGCTGAAACTGTAAAATGCAGTGGAAAATAAGCTTGTTGGAATGGTGTCGGCTTATCTCTGAGAAGAGATGTGACGGTTGCGCTCATTCACAAGAAGATGATTACAATGAGGCTCTCAAGGCCTTTTTACAATAAATAGGAATCTCAAAAACCCTAAACATCCAAAAACCTAACCCTAGGAGATGAAGCACCAAAAGTCATGTGGGCCCCATTTGGGTAAGTCAGTACATCAACTTCCCAGGGTCGTAACTTTTGCATACGATCTTCGTTTTAGGCGTATGATAGCCCATTGGAAAGATATATCTAAGGACTACAACAGTTACACAAAATTTCATGATGAAATTTTTCGACCGCAACATACCCCAAAAAACATCGTTTAGGGCCTCAAAACAGCTCTGAAAGTTCAGGACCCAAAAAACTGCTAAAAATAGTAAATTATCAAAATTGCTAGAAAGTTGTTTTGAGCCAGCTGAAAAAGGTGGGTGGCCACCAATATCCACCTGGATCAATCCTCCATCCTTAGGAAGCAATGGTCTCCATTGTGTTGATTTCCCCCATCAGATGAGGAAATTTCTGTTGAATTTGGCCCCGGGTGAGCCACTTGCCTTGGTGCAGGAGCTGCCCTGCTTTGACGACAAGATAAAGATGGAGCCTTTGTTGTCGAGTGCCCTTGATATGTGTCTCCACAATATGATCACTGGATGCCTATTGTATGCAGTTGGGGTTGATCTCTATTCGTGTTAGTTGTTTTGCTACGTCTGAGGTGTCCAATAATGGTGGGAAATAAGGCTGAAGGAGGTCCACGTTGAACACTGGGTGCAGGCCAAGGAAAGGAGGAATGTTGAGCACAAAATCATTATCCCCCATAGCCTTGGTGATGGTGTATGGCCCATAACTGAGTGGGGGAAGCTTCCGATGGGGTCATGTAAGGCATTCTTTCTGCAAGTGCAACCAAACTTTGTCGTCCACTTGAAACTTATGTGGAACTCGATGTTGATCATGGCATTGCTTGTACTTGTCATTGGACTTCTGTAGGATATCCTGAACCTGTTGGTGGATGTGTTGGATCCTCTCAATGAACCAGGTGTCTTTGTCAGCCTCATTTGGAGCAGGAGAGGAGTCGGTCGAGGTGACCGCAAATGGAAGTGCAACATCTATGGGACCCAATGGTTGGAATCCCAACCCCACCTGAAAGGGGTTGTGGTTGGTTGAGCTATGCAGGGCTCGGTTGTAGCTATGTTAGACATAGGGAAGAATCTCATCCCATGTGAAAGGGTTCTTGGAATTATACATGTGCAGGATATGTACAATCATTCGATTTACGACCTCAGTTTGTCCATCTGTCTGGGGGTGGAAGGCCGTGGATTTGGTGAGCTTGGTGTCCAGCAGTGACCAGAGGCTCGACCAGAATGTGCTGAGAAATCGACTGTCTTGATCTGAGACAATGGTTTGTGGGATTCCAAAATGTACCCAGACTCTTTCAAAGAAGATCTTGGTAGTGGCTTCTGCTTTGATTCTCTTCTTGCAAGCAACCAGAATCGCCATCTTAGAAAAGTGATCAACAACCACAAAAACAAAGTCATTTCCCCGCATGGTGGATGGGAGGCCCGACATGTAGTCCATTGAGATGGATTCCCATGGCCTGTCAGGAGTAGGTAGAGGGGTGTACAAACCCTGTTTCTTAGTGGTTGGTTTGGCAACAACGCAAGCAATGCAAGACCTGATATACTTGTTGACCTCTTGTCGAAGTTTCAGCCAGTAGAAATGTTTTTGTAGAATCGCCATTGTCTTTTCGACACCGAAGTGTCCTGCCACCCGTCTATAGTGGGCTTCCCAGATCAGCTTCACTCGCTCACTTGATGGAACACATATATGGCCCATATGACACAACAACCCATCTTGAAGATGGAAATTATCGACAACTGCCTTTACACCCAACATTTGGTAGGTGGTGGCGAAGTTTGGGTCTGTCTCATAGAGTTTGGGTCATCTAGAGGTCTCATGGTTGTAGGAGTCTAGCACTGTGGTGAGTGTCGCGACTGGTGGTATGATGAGGCAATCAGTGATGCAGTTGGTGCTTCATGTTTTATACTTGATGTTGAGGTGCAATTGTTGCAAGTATGTGGACCACTTTTGATGGTGATCATTCTGTAATTTTCCTTGTGTCTGCATGAACTGCAATGGCTTATGATCAGTGTGGATGATTGTCTCCCTCCCAAGAATGTAATGTCTCCGCTAGTGGCAGGTTTTCACAATGGAGTACATTTCTTTGTCATAAGTAGGGTACTTACGGATAGCATCTGATAGTGTCACACTATGATAGGCCATGGGGTGGACGTGCTACATGAGAATGGCACCCACAACATAATCTGAAGCATCAGTCTCAATCTCAAAGGGTTGTTGCAGATCTAGTAGTGAAAGTACTAGGGCTGAGCACAAGTGTTGCTTCAACTCATCGAATGCTTGTTGTTAGGTCCGGCCCCACGCAAATTTTTCCTTCACACCACCCCTGTTTATTTGGCTGAGGGCCCATGCAAAATGGGAGAATCCCAACACAAACCTGTGGTAGAAATTGGTCAAGCCCAAGAAGCTCTGAAGCTCAGTGAGTGTGGTTGGGTCTGGCCAGTCACGAATGACTTGGATCTTGGCTGGATCCACATGTATGCCATGTTGATCAAATATGTAGCCTAGGTAATGGACCATGTCCATGCCGAAGGAGCATTTTTCCAAGTTAGTGTATAGCTTGTGTTGCCACAGGATGTGCAAAACCTGTTGAATATGCTGCAAGTGTTCGGCCCAAGTCTTGTTGTAAATGAGAATGTCATCCAGATACACCACTACAAAATTATTGGTGAATGGTCCCAGGATATCGTCCATCATCCTCATGAAAGTGGTTGGAGCATTTTTCAGACCAAAGGGCATGACCAACCATTCAAAAATGCCTTCCTTTGACTTGAAGGCGATCTTCCACACATCTGTCTATTCTATCGGGACCTGGTGGTAGCCAGACTTCAGATCAATCTTACTGAAGTATTTTCCCCCCATGAGTTGATCAAGGAGGTCGTCGATTCGTGGAATCGGGTACCGGTTTCTAACTGTGATTTTATTCAGAGCCCGATAATCAATGCAAAGTCACCAGGTCCCATATTTCTTCTGTACCAGCACGATTGGGCTCTCGCAAGGTGATGAGCTAGGACGGATGTGCCCCTTGTGGAGCAATTCTTGGATCTATCGCTTGATCTCCTCATTCTCTAACAGAGAGTGGAAATAGACTGGCCCATTGGGAAGTGGTGCGTCGGGGGTCAGATCAATGGGGTTCTTGACTTGGCAATGCAGAGGTACCCCGATAAGTGAGGAGAAGATATCTGAGTATTCTTCCACAACCTTATCTACTTGCTTCTGCTATGTGGAGAGGTCTGCCACAGAGACCTTGGATGTGCTTGTGATTTTTCTCTCATTCTGAGAGAGAATCACGAAGAATACAAACTTCCCCGTCTGAGAGATGACCTTCCTGCATTTCTTAGCAGAGATAAAGGAAATAGAACTAGGTGGGAAAGCCTCAGGTATCTTGTACAATTTCCTGTTCAAAGTAATAATAACACTACGAGGCCTAGACTCATATACAACATGACGTTTCCATAAACAAGGTTGGCCCAAAATAACATCACAAACTTCAAGAGGAGAAACATCACACAATACCTCATCTTTGAAGGGCTTGATGTCGTACGACAGTCGACACTGTTGGCTGACGCGAAGATCGCTTTCTTGGTGGAGCCATCCAATGGTGTAGGGTTGTGGGTGCGGCGTTGTCGGTAGGGCCAGCCGCTTGACGACCTCTGCTGAGATGAGGTTCTTCTGGTTACCACTATCAACGATGAAGTTCACCAGGGTTCCTTTTACCCACATCTGTGAATGGAACAGGCGCTTTCCTTCTTCTGGCTCATCTGGTTCACCATGCTGGAGCTTGGTGGTAGAAACGGTGGCACTAGGGTCCACATCAATGATCTGTCTTCCCCTTTCTGGTTCTAAATCAGAGTCAGAACCCGCATCTGATTCAGAGGCTTTCACTTCGGCCACCAGCGTCTTCTTTGAGCGGCAGTCGGCAGTGTTATGCCAAGGGCTCTTATGGAAGTCGCACCACTTCCCGGTATCTTTCTTTATCTTTCCGGTGTCCTTCTTTGCTTGCGGCTTGGACTGGTTTTCCTGATACTTTCCATCTTTGCTCTGTCCTTTGTTCTGTGGGTTGGGGCCACCCTTTCCTAGATTTTTTTGTGAGGGGATCCCCGTCCCAAATTGTCGCATATTTTGTTTGAGCTTCTGATCGATTTTGATGGCATATCGGTAGGCCGTGCCCAAGGATGAGATGTCCAAAAATTACATTTTGGTCTGGATGTATCTATGCAGAGCACCATGATACTTGAGCAATAGATTTTTCTCTGAATCTTTGATACCTAGCTTGGTGCGCAAGGTATGGAAGATATTTGTGAAATCTTGCACTGCTTGGTCTCTTTCTTACCACAGTGTGGTCCATTTGGTATACAAGTCGTCATAACTTCCGACAGGGTGGTATTGTTCCTTAATAGCATCCCTGAAGGATTCCCAGGTTTCCATGACTGTAAATAATGAGGGTTCCTCTGTTTCCTTTTGCTCACAGAAAGTTTCCCACCAATCTTTGACATGGGGAACGGCTTTGAGGAGCGCAAAAGTAATCTTTTCTCTATTTCGAAAAGTTATGGATAGAAAAATAACCTTCTAGTAGATTCAACCACTTGTCTACAGCATCTGCGTCTATCTGACCTTCAAATATAGGAATATCGAAGTTTATTTGTACCTTGAAGGGGGCGGTGCCTCCGCTCAAAGAAGATGCGTCGCCTATTGGTAGTCGTCAAAGGATTTGCACGAAATTATCCATCATCTTGTTCCTCTGTTGTGTGAGGGCTTCCTCAATCAACAGTTTGAAAGGATCTCATGTCCCGTCATCTTTATTTTCTCCTTCCATGAGAGGTCGCTTGGGTGTGCGAGAGATTTTTTCCTCAAGAGAAACAAGCTCGAGACCCAACTCTTTGTACTCCGACCTCGTTGGGGACATGCATTAAGACGACAAGGAGAAGATCGCTCTGATACCACTGATCCAGATTTTATGAGCAGAATGAAATGACTACAGATTATTACCATATGCTTAACACAGATTAACAGAGATACAATAAAATTGGTTTTCTATTCAATAAGGAAACAAGCTGAAACTGTAAAATGCAGTGGAAAACAAGCTTGCTGGAATGGTGGCGGCTTATCTCTAAGAAGAGATGTGACGGTTGCGCTCATTCGCAAGAAGATGATTACAATGAGGCTCTCAAGGAATTTTTACAATAAACAGGAGTTTCAAAAACCCTAAACATCCAAAAACCTAACCCTAGGAGATGAAGCACTAAAAGTCATGTGGGCCCCGTTTGGGTAAGTCAGTACATCAACTTCCCGAGGTTGTAACTTTTGCATATGATCTTTGTTTTAGGCGTATGATATCCCATTGGAAAGATCTATCTGAGGACTACAATAGTTGCACAAAATTTCATGATAAAATTTTGCGATGCAACATACCCCAAAAAACATCGTTTAGGGCCTCAAAATGGCTCTGGAAGTTCAAGACCCAAAAAACTGTAAAAAATAGTAAATTATCAAAATTGCTAGAAAGTTGTTTTGAGCCAGCTGGAAAACGTGGGTGGCCACCGATATCCACCTGGATCAATAGGATACCATAGATAGTTTCGTCTAACACTATTTCTTTAATCTCTGCTAAGTAATGTAGTAAGGTCATTTCACAGACCGGGAAGTTTGTCTTCCTTGTTATCCATACTCATAGTAAGCATAAGGTCGCCACCACATTCGTGACCTCTACACAGAGCCTCTCTTTGCAACAGAAGCAAGTGGATAGAATTGTGGAAGAGTACAGAGACATCTTCTCCTCACCCACCGGAGTACTGATGCACTGTCAAGTCAAGCATCCAATTGATCTAACCCTTGGTGCACCTCTATCTAATGGACTAGTTTATCATCGCTAGTTGATCATCATCATGGAAAATGTTCAAATCAAGCATAAGATCCAAGAGATACTTCAAAAGGGGAACACCATACCCAGCTCCTCCCCTATGGAATCCTGATTGTCCTGGTGTAGAAGAAAGATGGGACCTAGCGGCTCTGCATTGATTACAGAGCATTAAACAAAATCACAGTCAGGAACCGATACCCAATTTATCGAATTGATGGCCTTTTTGAACAATTCAAGGGGTCCAAGTTATTTGGAAAGATTGACCTAAAGTATGGATACCACCAGGTTCCCATCAAACCGATTGATGTATGGAAGACAACATTCAAATCTAAAGACGGTCTCTTCGAATGGTTGGTCATGCCCTTTGGCCTAATAAATGCACCAGCAACTTTCATGATATTGATGGATGATGTATTGAGACCCTTCACCAACTCTTTTGTGGTGGTATATCTGTATGACATCCTCATCTTCAGCAGAACTTGGGAGGAGCACATGCAGCATATTCAACGATTTTTGAGGACTCTGCGGCAGCACAAACTATATGCCAACTTGGAAAAATACTCTTTTAGAAGGAACAGGGTCCAATACTTGTGCTACATTATTGATTAACATGGGGTACATGTGGATCTAGCTAAGATCCAATTCATCCATGACTGGGCAGCCCCGACCACACTAACCGAGCTTCGGAGCTTCTTGGGACTTTCCAATTCCTACCGATGATTCATGTTGGGATTATCCCATATTGCATGGGCCCTTAGCCAAGTGACCAAGGGTGGTGGAAAAGAAAATTTTGTGTGGGGGAAGGCACAACAACAAGAATTTTATGATTTGAAGCATCGCTTATGCTCAAATCCAGTACTCTCCTTATCCAATATGCAACAACCATTCAAGATTGAGACTGATGCATCTGACTATGTTGTAGGCGAAGTTCTCAATCAGCACAGTCATCTGATAGCATACCATAGTGAGACACTCTCAGATACTGTTTGGAAATACCCCACCTATGACAAGGAAATGTATTCCATTGTACAAGTATGTATTCAATGGAAACATTACATTCTGAGAAAGGAAACAATCATCCACATTGATCACAAGCCTCTGCAGTTCATACAAACACAGGGGAAGTTGCAGAATGACCGCCATCAGAAATGGTCCACATATTGCAATAGTTCCATCTCAACATCAAGTATAATATGGAGCACAAATTGTGTTACTGATTGCCTCAATCGACCTCATGTGGCTACACTCACGACCATGCTCCATTCCTGTGGACATGAGGCATATGAGTGGCCCCAACTTTATCAGCAAGATCTTGACTTCACCACCACCTATCAACTCTTGGGAAGAGGCACAAATGTCATCGATTTTCACATTCATGACCGATTTTTATGTTATCTGGTCCACCTCTATGTTCCTGCAATTGATCATGCAAAGTTGATTTGGGAGGCCCACTAGAGTCAGATGGAAAGACATTTTGGCATGGAGAAAATTGTGGTGGTTCTATAGAAACATTTTTATTGTCCAAAACTTCAACAGTAGGTCAACATGTATATCAGATCTTGCACTATCTATTCCATTTCCAAGCCAGCCATCAAGAAGCAAGGTTTATACACCCCTCTTCCTACTCCTGAGAGGCCTTGGGAATCCATCTCGATGGATTACATGTATGGCCTTTCATCCACCAAGCAAGGAAATGATTGTGTATTTTTGGTGGTTGATCGGTTTTCAAAGATGGCCATTCTCACAGCCTGCAAGAAGAGAATCACAGTGGAAGATACTTCCAAGATCTTATTTGAATGAGTGTGGGTACATTTTGGGATACCATAGACCATCATCTCCGATCAGGACAGCAGGTTCCTCAGCACATTTTGGTCAAGTCTTTGGTCATTGTTGGATACCAAGCTCACTAAATACACTACCTTCCACCCTCAAACAGATGGCCATATAGAGGTCGTCAATTGGATGATTGTTCACATCCTGCACATGTATAAATATAATCATCCACATACATGGGATGAGAATCTTCCCTATGTTCAGCACAGCTACAACGGGGCTCTCCATAGCTCCACCGGCCATAACCCATTTTAGGTGGGGTTGGGATTCCAACCCTTGGGTCCCATTGATGTTTCACTACCTATTGCAACCACACAAATAGAATCTTCCCATGTTTAGTCTGAGGACAACAAAGCCACCAGATTCATTGAACGAATTCAACACATCCGCCAATAGGTCCATGATATTTTGCAGAAATCCAATGCTAAGTACAAGCAGTGCCATGATCAACATCGGGTACCGCACCAGTTTCATATGGGAAACAAGGTCTGGTTAAATTTGCAGAAAGAATTCCTTACAAGGCCCCATCGGAATCTCTATCCACTTCACTACGGGCCTTACACTATCACCAAGGATGTGGGAAACAATGCTTTTGAGCTCAACACTCCCCCCTTCCTTGGCTTTCAACCATTGTTCAATGTGGACCTCCTCTGGCCATATTTTCCACCATTATTGGACACCTCGGAGATCGTAGAACAGTTGACACCCATAGAGCTCAACTCTAACTGCATGGAACAGGAATCCACTAATTAGATAGTGGACACACGAGTCAAGGGAACTCACCAACAGAGGATCTAGCTTTATCATGTTGTCAAGGTAGAGTAGCTCCTGCACCAAGGAAAATGGCTCACCTACGGTCAAATTCAGCAGAAATTTCCTCACTTGATGTGTGCACTCAACGCAATGGAGACCATTTCTTCCTAAGGGGGGAGGACTGATCCAGGTGGATATTGGTGGCTACCCACCTATTCCAGCTGGCTCCTTTTGACAGTTTTAGTTCAACACATTCTTCTATAATTCTTTTTAATTGTGGGTACTACATTTGCGGGGATGTCTTAAGCCCTACACAATTTCCAGGTGGAGATTGGTGGCTACCCACCTAATCTAGCTAACTTATTTTGGAATTTTTCATGTTAGTACATATTTTTGTACTTCTAGGGCCGTTTTGGGGCCCTAAACAGTGTTTTTTTGGCTTGCCATAGTCAAATTGTAGACGGAGTCAGAGTTTGATGGCATAATGTGTATTTCTCAAAAATACCTTTCCAACTAGATATCGCGTGCCTAAAACAGAGGTCATATGCCAAAGTTATGACCCCAGGAAGTTGAGGTACCAACTTACCCATTGGGGCCCACATAACTTTTGGCGTTTAATCTCCTAGGGTTAAGTTTTTGGATGTCTAGGGTTTTTTCATTCACAAGTAATGTTAAAAAGGCCTCTGGAGCCTCAATGTAATCATTCTTCTCAGACAAATGGGCGTAGCAGCCACATCTCTTCTCAGAGATAGCTACCACCATTCGAGCAAGTTATTTTCAGTTCTACAGTTTTACAGTTTCAACCTATTTTATTTATTCAATAGAAGTTATTGTTCACTGGATATCTGTTGTTGTTCTCTGTAACTTTGTGTTATTGTATTCACTATGTTATTTATTTTGTTCTGCTCATAAATCCGGATCATCTTCAATCCTAGGGATGGTGCACTTATTCCTCTGAATGTATTGAATTCAAAATCACTGCTTGGACAAGGTCTCTTGTACATCCCCTACAAACACATTCATGATTTTTTGGATGATATAACTTGAAAAGAATATACAAGTGCATATCTTTGAAATTTGTAGTATTATTCATCTTGTCTTCTAATATGAAACTAGACACCATCATGACAAAAAGAGGTTAGAAACTAAATAAAAAAGGTTCAATGATTAGAACAAGCTAAAAACCCTGAAATTTCAACTTTGACCACAAAAATCAATTTTTACCAAAAGTCAACATTTGACTTTGACTTTGACCAAACAACATTTGACTTTGACTTTGAATTTGACCCAAAAAATAAAACTTGATGCTTTTGTTGGATGAAGACACCAGAGGGTGCACTAGGCTAGGGCACACTAAAATACCCAAAAATTAGGTCCAATGCTTCACTGAAAGTGCCCAAGAATTTAGGTTTAGAGTTTCTTGCAGTTGCAAAATTAGAAACCCTATTTGCAGTTGCAACTGGTGCTACAACGAGCTTGAAAAGGAACTCTCGATCTACCTTCCAGTGGTTAGACTGTTCTGAAGGTAGTGTGGGCCCATAACCTGTTAGAATAATGTTGATGTGTTCATTTCACCATAGGCAATGCTACACCATTGTCACCCAACCATAGGAACAAAGCCACCCCTGAGCACCTTAACCTTTGATATAAAGAATGATTCTAGGAAGCCACATCATAACCAACAGATAACCAAGAGAGTGCACCTTCTCCAAGGGTAGCACACAAGAGAAAGTACCAGAAAGATTGAAAAAGAGAAAATTGTACAATTGCAGTTGTTGTTGCTCCTCCTCCAAACTTGCGCATTGTTTTTGGTTTTCTAAGTGACAGTGAGTGAACAAATGAGCCAAGACGTCCTCTATTTATATTAATCTGTCCAGTGACTTTTCTGGCTGGGCCGACTTGACTTTCTGGTAATTATATTTTCTATTTATCTTTTTCCTGTGAAGTCAACTTGTCTTTTTGGAGGATAATACCTTAATATTATATATTTTGTTGAGACGACATGTCTTCTAGGGTTTTCAAACATTTGTTTAGGGTTTCTCTTTCTTCTGGAATATTCTATTATATTCAAAGGTTACATATGGAGGTTAATACCTCCCGCAACAATCGTAATATCAACAGAAAGTTATAGTCAATATGAAGAAGCTAAAGTAATTATAAATCGAAAACATAAGTTGCTCAATTGTTTAACTCTGGAAGGAGATGTGAATGGTAGCCGAGAAGTGAAGTGGGTAGATAGAGACCCATCATGATGTCTTCTTTATTTTCTTGGAATTGTCAATACGCTACTTCTGGCAGCCATGGTAGACGGAACTTTAACCGTGTAGTTTTCTTCACATCTAACTCTCCTTCAAGCATTGGTATTAAAGATTGGCACCGGTTTTGGGTGATATTTGTCTCGCAATGTTTTGTACATAATGGGAAAATAACATTGAAGAACCTTTCAGAGTTTACGGCTAAAGTTTTTTATTAATTTATCCAATTTAGAAGTTCAAGTGTAGCACCTTGAATCATTGTTTTATATGTGAAATTCATGGGTTTGAGTAAGTGTGAAAGGCATGGGTTTCACTAAGTTTAAAGGGAATTTATCAGGGTTGAGTTAGTCTCCAATGTAATTGATAAAGTATTGGAAAGGTTTAAATTCTATTTTCTTATTTTAAATTGGGTTTGAATGCATCTAGTTGGACCGAAAGAGTTTAGATGAACATAGTGAATTTATTATACTTCTTTACTTTTGCACAGACTCTCTTGGATATGTTTTATGTGCATTTCAATGTTCTAATTTTTTGTAAAGGAGTTATAAGGGTGCTTGTTATAGGTCTTATTTTTCATTATTGTTATAAGGCGTTTTCGTAACTTATAAGGGGTTCAACATACAAATAAATTAAAATTTGTGTTAATCATCCTAGACCCGCCAGAAATTAAATAAGGGGGTCTTATGATATTTCTATGTGGATTGGTTTATATTATTTGCACTTGAAAACAAATCAACACACAACTTTGAAGTATTTTGCATAATCCAAAAGGTTACCTGAAATTGAATAAAGGGAGATCAAATATATTTGGGGGTTCAAAAGGAAATTTTGCACATTAGGCATATTTGAAGCACTTCAAAATGACAGGAATTGACAAAAATTTTAATATGTTGCACACATTGATTATCAAGACTCCATAATCTACAATTTCTATACAAAAAGGAACACTCGCTAATGTTCTTACTTGTTTTCGCATACTGCACAAAAAGTTACATCTACTTCAAACAGAAGCAAAGTTTTTGACTAGGCAGTTAATGTCATTTAATGATGACACCAAGGAACAAGAAAACAAACTCAAGGAAAAAGAAAACAAACTTGTGTTTGTTGATTGTGAGTTGCAGTGTTTTTCTTTTGATGAAGTCAGTGAAGTCTTGATTGATGACACTGAAAACAAAGTGGACAAATTGAATGTTCAGCATGAGGATCAGGTTGAAAATATAGATAACTTTGTTAGACCGTGGGAATAATTACAGTTTAAACGAAACAGATATGGTTTAGGATATGAAAAGGATCATGATAACCTTTTTCATATTCCTAATTATTGTAAACCAATAATTTTTATTAGCAATGTTTTGTTGGTTAATGATGAAAGGAAGGAAGAATTTTGTAAGGAACATGTACAAGATGTTGATACAGATGATACTATTTTTTAGGATATTGATGATAATACATGTATTTAGGATTTTTTGGTTGATGATATTCACTTAAACAAAGAACTTGTAATGTGTCGACACTGTCACCAAGTTGGTCATGTTGAGTTAAACTATTTTTATCTCCACCCATGTGTTTTTTTGTGGGAAGAAAAATCATGTCTCGGAAAGGTGAGGGAATCAACTAAAGAAACAAATAAATTTTGAATGGTTAGGGTCTTCACGTTGGCGTTTGGACGAAATTTTTTTGGAGCAGTCTTATCAATGAGTTTATACATAGGTACAACCATATTTTATTGGATATATTTCTACAGTTGATGGACATGAATGTTTTTCAGGATTGGATGATACAAGGGATTATCGGGGCCTACTTGATATAGTCTTCTGAGTTGAAGATCGAGTCTCCAGACTCCACTCGTAGGCGGTTTGATTACCTTTTTCCACCTTCAAGGGGGGTATATCTCATTATCTAGACTTCTCAGTTTTCAGTGGACGGGGGAGGGGGGGAATATTGATATGTCAGACTTCAAGTTTCGAAGTCTAACTTACAGAAAATTTAACATACAGGATTCCCATTTTTATGACGATTGATTATGGATTCAGGATTCAAGATTGCATGAGTTTATTATTTCACGATGATGGATGATCAAGGATTGTTTCAGGACATGATGTTTGTTTCCAGATTGGATGATGGATTTGATTGGTCAAGATTTTTGTCGAGACAGTTTAGCACTTGGTTGTTTATGATGGATTTGGGATATTTTGATGGATATTGGATAGATGGATGATTTTCCAGTTTTTGGCATTTGATGGATTGTATGACATGTTTGATGGACATTTGGGTTCAGGATTTGGAGCAGTACCAACAGTTTACCTGGTTTACTACTCAGAGGTTTTTTGGCTATAGGGTTTTCATATATAAGTTTTGGATGTTGTTCGACACTTTTCTGTCAGTAGGATTTTTGACAATTTTTATATGTGTCGATATATGAGAGCTTCATAGTCTTCGGACTTCTTAGGGATGGTCTTTTGACCTTGCATATGAAATATGATTCTTCTTCTCTTTTCTCTTGGCCCATTGGATTTCCAGGGTCAAGACATGGGATGTGTTAAACTTGCATCTAATTCACTTCTCATCAGGGTTTTCTCTCATTGGATTGGGTTCACTTCAGTGACCATTCAAAGGATATCTATCTCATTTGATGCACAGTGAGTTTTCCAAATTTAGTTTTTCAGCATCCACATTTGGCGGGTTTTTCAGGTGGATCTTCATTGACACTCATGATATTTTAGATCATGAGTTATAGATTGAAAAATTGAATATGTTATCA
The DNA here is from genome assembly GCA_009831015.1 of Picea engelmannii. Lineage (NCBI taxonomy): Eukaryota > Viridiplantae > Streptophyta > Pinopsida > Pinales > Pinaceae > Picea > Picea engelmannii. The sequence goes on from ML784354.1 coordinate 617,881, forward strand.
ACTTTTGTACTGGTCTTTTTTGTTGAGCCAATACATTTGTACGGACTTAAGATTACAAGGGGGTTTGTTAGAAATAATCCTAAGTCCTAACAAGACCTTAACAACTAGTTAGTTGTGATACAGTTGTTGGGTCGTTACTTTGAGATATAATATTCCTCTCAAGAGATTGCATTATTTGAAGCACACTCTCCACATCAATATTGTTGTGTTCTTTAAATAAGTAAAACGTAATATAGTACAAAGGCTTCTTCGCCATTCAACATTATGATTTTTCTCTACCCCCTGGATTGTTAAGATCACAATGATGACAAAAAACATTATTCCACTCTTCTCTATCTTCTATCTCTTCATTGTAATGTACACTACCCAAATTGTGTTTTTTTGTTCTTTGTATATGTTTTTATAGAGATATTCAAAGACTTGGTCAAATATGATCAAAAGTACCAACCTTCACAAAATCAACCCATTAGATGTCTAGTTTAATAAGGTTTTATTTTATAACTAGCTTCCTCATATCACAATAAGGCTAGCATGCCTATACTTAGCATTATAAGGGAACCATTAGCACCATTTAATTTAGTGTCATTTCGCTAACCAACCATGCATGGGGCATCTATTCCTCCAAAGTCATAGAGGACTTGCACATAACCTCAAACGTTGTTTAATGTGTTGTATCCACGAATGTGAGCACAAGCACTAGCATTTCACTTGGTAGGACTTGAACCCCGTTGAATGCTATATTGGCTATTTGCTTTCATAAACCCGACAAAAAAATATAGAGCAACTTTTGGAGGCCATAACTTCCTCATACATACTCTGCTTCCAAACTTATTTAACTTAGTGAAAAATCTTGACATGTACTACCCCTTGGGCAATAAGTTACATTTATTAATGATTAAATTGGAAAAAAAAAACGTGTATTGATCCTAATGTTTAATGCTTGGATTATTGGTCTCCAAACCAACAAACTTGGTATTTTTTTGACATATTTGCATACTAAGCCAACTTCATCTTCTTATCTCTTTCTAACCAAACTTGACACTTGGGTTCATTTGAATTATAGCTCTTCCTCCTTAAATCTAAAAGTAATTTAAGAAGGATGAACATATTAAATCCCTAATGCACCTAATCACTAGAATATTTCTAGACACAATGTGTGTACTTATTGAATATGTTTGTCATCAAATTCCATAGGGTATTCATGACCCAATAGTGAAAAAATTTCAAGTCATTCTTGAGTGTGCCCAATGATTAAGAAAATGTGTTTCCCCCTTTGAAATCAAAGGTTAAAATCTTGGGGGGGAATAGACTATGTTGATTATTTGGGTTGGTTGTCATTGATGTCAACCCTTGAAGAAAGTATGGTAGCGAATTCCAGTAGCACAAAGTTTTGGGTAATGGAACCAAGTTTATTTCATGTATAATGGTATGAGTTTTAATATATTTGAAGGTAAGACTATTCTATATGGATATTACATGTCATGTCATTTCTGGTGGTATGTAGAATGTCACATAACTCCTCACGGTTAGAGATTTATGGCCATGTGAAGTTGGAGAACCCTCATGAGTCATCTAGAAGCCCCAAAAGGTCAAAGTAGTCAAAGTGGTTGCAAAGAAGAAATTATTTAAATAATAAAGTGAAGTGATGAGTGTACTATAATTAAAAGTGGATACAAAAGAAATTATTTAAATAATAAAGTTAATGGAGAAATTACTAAGTGGAAAAATGGTTAGAAGTGGGTTAGCCCTAAAATAAGGAAAGTGGTTTAAGAGATTTAGAAGGTAAATAATAAAGTGAAGTGATGAGTGTACTATAAGTCAAAGTGGATATAAAATAAATTATTTAACGAATAAAGGTAATGGAAAAATTACTTAGTGGACAAGTGGTTAGAAATGGGTTAACCCTAAAATAAGGAAAGTGGGTTAAGATGGTTAAAAGGTAACCCCTTGAGGAAGCTACATGAAAGTATAAATAAGAGGCAAGGCTATCTCATTTTAATCACACTTGAGCATATTGAATATATACAAGTGACTGAGGTAACTAAAGGATATCTAAGTTGAATTTCAGAGAGAAGGTGAAGTAAAGAAGGCCGAAATTCAAGGGAGGATAAATTATTTTGATGATGTTTTCTAAGGTATCTTATTTTCAGGTCATCTCACCATTTTTGCAATAACGTTTTTTCTAGAATGATTCAGACTGTGAAATTGGGAGGTCGTTGAGGAAATATATGCAAGTAGTTGTGATAAAAATTTCATTTTGTGGGTCGTTGTATTTTTGGATATACACTCCATGGAAAATAGAGTTTGTGGTTAGTCCTGAAACTAGTCTAAAATGGGTGTTTCAGGTAAAAACATCATAACTTCTTTATAACATATCCAAATTTAGTAAGACCAACTGTATTGGTTAGAGTAAAGTATGTAGTATTTTTTGTACCATTTTCAGATCCATACAACAAATATTCTGTGTGGGGAATGCTCTACAAGTTCACTCTCTAGAATAAGCCAGAATTCAACAAGGTATGTCATTTTTGCTATAACTCATTTTCTGGGAGGTTCCAAAAAGTGAAACCTGGAGAAATTGAAAACAAGACACTGAAGAACATTGTGTACTATTTTTATACCTTTATTCATTACAGGTAAATAGTTATGATGATTGCAAGTTAGGGTTGTTGACTAATAAAAAACTAGTCATGTGAGACTAAAGTAAAGTTTGATGAAAATGTTAGTCTCTTGTTGTTAAAGTTAAGGAAGGTTTGCAGTTATGTGATCATATGCACCAAGTCTATTATAGAGTTACAAATCATATTTGGATGGTGAAATTGATGAGGGATTTTGATTGAGGTACATGTTGGGTACATGGTTGAGACAAGTAGTTGATGAGTTGGCACATACACGAGGTGTATAGTTGATGATGTTGGTACATCTTGATGAGTCATAGTTGATGAGTAGTTGATACATGATTGGTACATACTTGGTACATGGTTGGGGGAACTTGTTAGTAGTATTGTTGACACATGGTTTATGGATGATGTAGCATACTTGTCTTGGTATATTATTAGAAACACGTATTTATCTTGGTGATGATTATGAGTTGTTGTGTTATGCTTGGTTGATGAACATCTTTGAGAGTTGTCTTGGTAATTGATTTTGGTAAGTAGGTTTGATTTGGTTGATAATATAGGTTGTTGCGATAGGTTGTTTGGATAGGTTATTTGTATAGTTTTGTTGCATGGTTGATGCATTTGTTTGTGGTACAGGTTGAAGTACAGGTTTATGTATGGTACATGTTGGCACAAGTTATTGGTACAGATTGTTACAGGTTGATTGGTACAGGTTTACAGTAGTATATCTCATAGTGATAGTGTGACAGTGGTTTCATCATTCTACTTCTACGTCAGGGGGGTTGGACGAGGCAAGGACAGGTGGTTGTAGCCACCTTCCGGTTGTGTCTGGGGAACATAGGGGGTTGTAGCCTTCTTCTGGTTGTAGCCACAGAATTGAGGAGTTGGAGCTTCCCTCAGATTGTAGCCTGAGAAACTAGGGGGTTGGAGCCTCCTTCCGAAATTGGTGCTTCCAATGAATGTAATTCTTAAAGACATATAAGAAAAAGAATTATGTGGTTTTCTCCCTCTTTGGGTTTCCACGTAAAAACATTGGTGTATTGTGTATGTGTATGATTGTTCATGTGTTCATTGTTTATTTACTCTGCAACTATTGGATGATAATGCTACATTGATGTAACACTTGCATTTTGTGGTTAAAAAGGATTATTTCTCTATTATTGATTCACCCCCCCCCCCTCTCAGTAATCCAACAATTGGAATCAGAGTCTGTTCCTTCAAAAATCCGTTTAACCACTGAAAGGTAGATCATGGAGAGCAATAACATGTATAAACATGGAATACCACAGTTTGATGGACATAAGTATGCATTCTGGAGAAGAAGGATGAAAACATATATACATGCACGGGGATTTGAAATTTGGCAATCTATAGTAGATGGATACAAAGAACTAGCAGTTCTGTCAACAAGTGAAAGAGCAATAAAACTCGGTCAAAATAATTCCAAAGCCACAAATGCACTTATGAATGGTCTTGGTGAATCGGTATACACCAAAGTTATGCATTTTAAATTGGCTAAAGATATTTGGGACAAACTTCAAAATATTTATGAAGGAAATTCAAAAGTCAAAGCAGCAAAGCTTCAAACTTACAGAGGTCAATTCGAACAACTAAAGATAAAGGAAGATGAGAATATTACAGTTTACTTCTTACGATTCCATGAAATAGTAAATGCAATCATAGGATTGAGAGAAGAAAATAAAGAATCTGTAATTGTTCAAAAGGTACTAAGATCTCTTCCTATGAGATTTGATCCTAAGATATCAACACTAGAAGAAAGAGCAGATCTAGAGTCAATAAGGATGGACAAACTACATGGAATCTTCATAGCATATGAAATGAAAACTGAACATGAAAATCCAGATATAAAAGAAGCAGCTTTCAAAGCATCCAAAAGGTCAAAGCAAAAGGGAAAGAAAAAATAAAAAGAACATAGCAGCAGCAGTGACATCTTGGAATATGATGAAGAAATAACCAATTTTGTCAAGAGATTGAACAAGGGAACTAACGACAGATATAAAGGGAATAGGAAGACCTACAAGGAAGATTACAGGGACACTCCTCTAACGACAAGATTCAGATTTCAGAATCAACGAACGACAGAAACAAATAGGCCTCAGGAAGAAGAAGAATTCATACGAGTAATTTTTTTCAAAAGATCTTCAACTCACAAGTATCAAACTATATTTTTGGGTTTATGCTATGCATGCAATAATTTTGGACATAAAGTTGAAAATTGCAGAGTTAATAGCAGGAACATAAACAACTTTGAAAGTCATACACAAAATGGTTATCCAAGAAGGCCTAGTGAAACACAGAGAAGAAGCTACAACAGGTTTGAATCATTGAGAACTAAAGTGGAATGCTACAAGTGAAATAACTTTGGACACATGGCCAAAGATTGTAGAATGGCAGCCTGTTGATGGGAAAAAATGATTGTTCGTCAATTGGAAGAACGAGTCTGGTCAGGGGTTGTCTAAAGAACCCAAGCCATTTGGTGTAACTAATTCTGATGGGTTTAATGGCTCCATTAGCCAATCTAAGAGTCCTAAAGAAACAAATTAAAAGAAATGAAATAACTAATTAATTACTAATTACTATATATATGTGCATATGTGTAACGTAACTATTGTAGATATATTTAAATAGAAGATTTACTTATCTTATTTATTTACATGATATACACACTGCAAGTTTTAATCTAAACTTACAAAACTCAATGTGAAAAATGACTGTTTGAAGAAGCAGATAAAGAAAGAACATAAAAATATTTTTGGTTTTTCGTTTATAAATCTTAAACCAATAAAAAGAAAACACTATGAAACAGAAAAGTGTGGATAGTTGAAAGCCAAACCACACATTCGAATTTCAGTGATAAACAAATAACAGAAAAATGTAAATGAACTAATCTGTTAGTGAATTAGTGATGTGTATCCAAGCATCTTCATGATTTGAGAACATCCAAGTACCATGTCCGAGAGGGAAACCTGCAAAGAACCTTAAGATTGTTCTAAATAAATTCAGAACAAAGTGTTGGCAGTTTGGGTGTTAATGACCGAAGTGGATACACCAACATAAATCTGTGATTTCATGATTATACATAATTACTGTAGGATCAATCTGAAAGTAATTTGTACATTTCATTTTTCAATCAAAATTGAAAGATAAACCCTGTCGTTTTAGCTGAAAACATAATCACAACATTTATATTTAGAGGAAAAAATTGCAGATGGTACTTATAATATAATATCTTGCACATCACAGATCATTTAATCTAAAGATATCAGATCTATACATGTATCAGGACATAACAAAACATAAATGATACCATTAAAAACAAAAGGCTAAAGCCAAAATGTGTAAAATGCTATTTCATTAAGTTCTGACGTCACCCATCCATCTCTTGCTCCCATCCAAGATGGTTTTCATTACAAAGTACAGAGTATTTAAAGAGTTTATGGAAGCTATACTTCCCATCTTCTAAGATAGGAGTAGATCTCAAAAATATCTGAAACTTTACAAATATAGGAGGCCTGAAAACTCTCATAATCTACTATATCTTCCAGAATCTATGAAATTTTTTATCCAAATACAAAATAAGCATAAAGAGATAACAAATCAACTAATTCGAGTATGCTCCATCCCATTATCTCAACATCAGATACATTCTACTTGGGAGAAGCAGTTATCTCTGCGTCACCGACGAGTTCATGTTAGAGCTGCTTAGAATGATTACATATCCAAGCATAGTTGAAGGACATCAATCATCTTAACAATCATTACACAGTCCAGCTTCAGATATCTTCCTGTTCAAATGAAATCTGATGACAAATTTTAACTATGAGAGCAACGATGTTCAAGTCAATGGCTTCGATACTGTTGGCAGGGCCACTACTGTCAATAAGCGTCCATAGCCTCGGCAGGGATGTCAATTAACCCACTCTGACGCATCTACCCTGTCCAAGAAATTTCAATTCAAAATGAAGGATGCTTCTGACCAATATCAAAATTTATACCTGAGAATTTTCTTGAACCCGACATTGCTTCGCTGCCAGCGGGTCTGTTCAGTACCCCAGCGAAGTTGTCTTGGCATCACGCATTCATTTACCCACCGCCAGCAGACCTGTTCAGTATCACGGTGGGTTTACAAACACTTCCCACAACTCTCGAGAAATTATTCACAATCTGATATAAATTTAAAGATATTCAAAAGAGCGAGGTGATGCTGAAAATTCTGGTTTTTAGAACACTTGTTATTTTCCAGCCTTTAATTTTTGCTTAGTCACCTTCATTATGATCTGAAGTTAGTTTCTAGATGAAACCAATTTTTCAAGGACAGGAAGCCATACTTTAGTTGTTTTCTTTAAAAGTTGGGACAGTGTAAAAAGATTTAAAGATGATCGTGTCTGCTCATGATTATAAAGTGAGACCGGGAAATCGGTTTCAAATAGAAAATTTCTTTAGCTAGTCTGTGTTTCAGCAATTCACAACATTGATGCTCTTGAGAGGACCTTAACAGTCGCTTCATAATGATGCATTCTAGCTCCCTTCCACGAACTAAAAGGTGAAACAGACATAAATTTAACCAAAAAGAAACGAAAACAAACAAAATGAAAATAACCAAAAGTTGAGAAACAAAAATAAATCAAAACAGAAAAAATATGTACAAAGAAGGATCTGAAAACATCACACGAAATATCTCTTTAGAAACTGAAAGAAAATAGAAAAATCTTCATTGATGTGAATACAGTCCTACTCATGGTACCTTGGGTCAGGGTTGAAGTTACAGTTCATATTTATTTATCTCTTTACTTTCCATTTAAAATTTTCATAATAATATTGTGGCTTTGAAAAGAAATATTCAACGAAAAGCAGAGAGAAAAGGATCAAGTGGACTTCCCTAACAATAGTCATATTATGGTTCTCTTGGTGTGCCCACTTGTGCTCATGAATGCATTATTACAAAGAGAAATAGTGAGGAATAAAACTAAAACAAAACCTACTCCTAAACCTACCCTAACTACTAAACAAATCAGAATACTACGTGAAGTCATGCTTCCAATGTAGCCATCAGAGTAACTCCAATCCTACAATAGAAGCAAAATCACATATTACTAACAAGAATGGTAGTATACGAAAAATGACAAAAATATATCATATTTGCATTCATAATCATCATTTAAAAGCAAAGTAAGCATGATCTTACCATTCCATTGAACATTCTTGTTGTATGAATCCTCCAACCATTCAGCAATCTTGTCGTGATATGGGTCATAATGGCATGGATGAGTGTAAGTGATTTTGGAAAACTTGTCAAGATTATGGAGACTTGACATAACCATCAGCCAAAGCCAAAGTGTCCCATCATCTTGACAATTTTCCAAGTGTTCAATAATTTATTCACATGGAGGATCAAAAAAAATCATGTCATGCTTACTTCCAATATATTTAGGTAGAAATAAGGCAATCACAACTTTATTTTCATTATGAAGATTTTTTATGTATGAATCTTCAAGCCATTCTAAGATCCTGTCATAAAAATTAGAATGAAAACTATGACTTTGATGAAATGGAAATATCAACGAAGAACACATCATAAGAGGATTCATGACATCAATTAGATCATTGATTTGAATGCTTCCTTTTATGAGATTGATCGTTTCAAAATGTGAAGCATAAACATTAAAATTCCAGCTTATCAAAGAATGAATATGCAACGTAGAATGTTTGATCTCCATAAGAGAGAGTGAATTGTCTTTTTCAAAAATAAACTATGTAAAATCATCTCGCAACATGTATTTTTCCCATGTGAGTGATGAAAGTGAAAGAGCGTCAAATCTGACTTTATAAATGTTATGTTTGGAATTAATTTCACCAAATCTTGGCATATCGAAAGGATATGATTGTGGCGGAAAATAGTAGGATGTTGTGGGTAAAGTATCAAGTCCACCAGAATCTAAGAAGAGATCATGATATAAAGAGTAAAAGGAATCAGAAATAAGAACATGAAAAGAATATCTTGAGCTATGATATTTAACAATGGTATTCTCAAGACATTTCTCTTCACTTTCTTTAAAAATTTTGCTCTGTTTTGGTGATAAATTCTTCAACATAATATGATCATCTAGGTTTTCCTCCCGTATGATAGATAATTCAAAACTTTCATGAAAAACATCTGATCTTTCATGTTGATAAGGTACGATTTGAGGATGAAATTTTAAGGTTTCTCCTTCCAATTGCATATCTTCATCTCTAATCGGTTTCATAGGAGTGTTAGAATGTTTAAGATGATTTTCGTCATCTAAGTATTCTTCAATAACTGAATTTAAATATTGATTAGAGCATGAGTTACAAGAATGAGGACATTCACCTTGAACCAAAAATGAATCTTCTTCCACGATGGTCGAAGACTGAAAATATAATGATTCAGAGGAAAAACCATTTTGGTTGTCAGTGAGAACCTTGTCAATAGATTCTACCCCCCTTGCTTGTTCAAAATTTTCGGATGGATTCTTCTCATCCTGCGAACAAAATTCTTTTCGCAATTGAGTGATAGGATTTGTAATTGGTTCTTCATTCACGATTGAACATGACTGGATGAAAGGGACGCAAGCATCATAGAGGCGATTTAATACAAATGGAATGTCATCGAGATTAAATTTACAGAGGATATGATAGATTCTTGTCGAAAAGTCTTCCGAAGATGAATCGCCATTGATTAGCGAAGTCTGAAATTCTTCACATAATTGATTGTAATCATAAATTTCAAAAGAATCTACAAATTGAAACCAATAAAAAACGTGACATGCTGGAAAAGACTCAAACCAATGTTTAATCCGACCTCTAAAAGTAAAAGAGAACAATTTGTATAAAACTCTTAAATCAGAAATTTCATGTTTGATGCATTTGCACCAAAACTTGTTAAGGTGGTCTTTAGCAGATACATTGCCTCCACCATCAAAGGTGAGTTTGGACAAGCGAGAGACTGTCTTGTTGGGAACATCAGGTAATGAGAAGTGGAAAGCATGTTCCAACACAGTGATTTGGGGAGCCATGGGGGAATTAAATACATTCAAAATAAAGGTTCCTACAAGGCCAACTTGTGAGTCGGCCCTCCTTCTAGCGCCATTTGTTGACGGACGAAAATGATCGTCCGTCAATTGGAAGAACGAGTCTGGTCCAGGGTTTTCTAAAAAACCCAAGTCGTTTGGTGTAACTCGTTTTGACGGGTTTAATGGCTCTGTTAGCCAATCTAAGAGTCCTAAAGAAACAAATAAAAAGAAATGAAATAACTAAATAATTACTAATTACTATATATATATGTACATACATATGACGTAACTATTGTAGATATATTTAAATAGCAGATTTACTTATCTTATTTATGTACATGATATACACACCGTAAGTTTTAATCTAAACTTACAAAACTCAATGTGAAAAATGACTGCTTTGAAGAAGCAGATAAAGAAAGAACATAAAAATATTTTTGGTTTTTCCTTTATAAATCTTAAACCAATAAAAAGAAAATAATATGAAACAGAAAATGTGGATAGTCGAAATCCAAACCACACATTCGAATTTCAGTGATAAACAAATAACAGAAAAATGTAAATGAACTAACATGTTAGTGAATTAGTGATGTGTATCCAAGCATCTTCATGATTTGAGAACATCCAAGTACAATGTCTGAGAGGGAAACCTGCAAAGAACCTTAAGACTGTTCTAAATAAATTCAGAACAAAGTGTTGGCAGTTTGGGTGTTAATGACTGAAGTGGATACACCAACATAAATCTTTGATTTCATGATTATACATAATTATTGTAGGATAAATCTGAAAGTAATCTATACATTTCGTTTTTCAATCAAAATTGAAAGATAAACCCTGTCGTTTTAACTGAAAACATAATCACATCATTTATATTTAGAGGAAAAAATTGCAGATGGTATTTATAATATAATATCTTGCACATCATAGATCATTTAATCTAAAGATATCATATCTATACATGTATCAGAACAAAACAAAACATAAATGATAACATTAAAAACAAAAGGCTAAAGCCAAAATGTGTAAAATGATATTTCATTAAGTTCTGAAGTCACCCATCCATCTCTTGCTCCCAGCCAAGATGGTTTTCATTACAAAGTATAGAGTATTTAAAGAGTTTATGGAAGCCTAACTTCCTATCTTCTAAGATAGGAGTAGATCTCAAAAATATCTGAAACTTTAAAAATATAGGAGGCCGGAAAACTCTCATAATCTACTATATCTTCCAGAATCTATGAAATTTTTTATCCAAATACAAAATAAGCATAAAGAGATAACAAATCAACTAATTCCAGCATGCTCCATTCCATTATTTCAACATCAGATACATTCTTCCTGGGAGAAGTAGTTATCTCTATGTCATCGACGAGTTCATGTTAAGGCTACTTAGAATGATTACAGATCCAAGCATAGTTGAAGGACATCAATCATCTTAACAATCATTACACAGTCCAGCTTCAGATATCTTCCTGTTCAAATGAAATCCGGTGACAAATTTTAACTACAAGAGCAACGATGTTCAAGTCAATGGCTTCGATACTATTGATAGGGCCACTGCCGCCAGCAGGCATCCATAGCCTCGACAGGGATGTCAATTAACCCACTCTAATGCCTCTACCCTGTCCATTTTATTTCAATTCAAAATGAAGGATGCTTATGACCAATATCAAAATTTATACCTGAGAATTTTCTTGAACCCGACATTGCTTCTCTGCCAACAGGTATGTTCAGTACCTCGGCGAAGGTGTCTTGGCATCATGCATGCATTTACCCGCCGCCAGCAGACCTGTTCAGTATCTCGACAGGTTTACAAACACTTCTCACAACTCTCGAGAAATTATTCACAATCTGATAACATGTATAGATATGATATATTTAGATTAAATGATATGTGATGTGCAAGATATTATATTATAAATACCATCTGCAATTTGTTCCTCTAAATATAAATGTTGTGATTATGTTTTCAGTTAAAACGACAGGGTTTATCTTTCAATTTTGATTGAAAAAATAAATGTACAGATTACTTTCAGATTTATCCTACAGTAATTATGTATAATCATGAAATCACAGATTTATGTTGGTGTATCCACTTCGGTCATTAACACCCAAACTGCCAACACTTTGTTTTGAATTTATTTAGAACAGTCTTAAGGTTCTTTCCAGGTTTCCCTCTCGGACATGGTAGTTGGATGTTCTCAAATCATGAAGATGCTTGGATACACATCACTAATTCACTAACATGTTAGTTCATTTACATTTTTATGTTATTTGTTTATCACTGAAATTCGAATGTGTGGTTTGGCTTTCGACTATCCACACTTTTCTGTTTCATAATATTTATTTTTTATTGGTTTAAAATTTATAAAGGAAAAACCAAAAATATTTTTATATGCTTTCTTTATCTGCTTCTTCAAAGAAGTCATTTTTCACATTGAGTTTTGTAAGTTTAGATTAAAACTTGCAGTGTGTATATCATGTACATAAATAAGATAAGTAAATTTTCTATTTAAATATATCTACAGTAGTTACGTCATATGTATGTACATATATATATAGTAATTAGTAATTAGTTAGTTATTCATTTCTTTTTATTTGTTTCTTTAGGACTCTTAGATTAGCTAACGATGCCATTAAACCCGTCAAAACGAGTTACACCAAACGGCTTGGGTTCTTCAGACAACCTCGGACCGGACTTGTTCTTCCAATTAATGGATGGTCATTTTCGCCCGTCAACACAACCCCTCCTAGAGAACCACAACAGAAAAACAATAGTCACGGACATGAGCCTCATAAGAGAACATGGATAAGAAAGCAGAATCAGTATAAAAATGAAGAATGCACACTCGTTTTACAAGCTAAGCAGAAGAAGTGTGGTTGGTATGTTGACAGTGGTTGTTCAAAACACGAAGAATAGGTGAACAAAGACAAGGTCCCAGAGATCACAAGATTGGAAATAAAATGAGATGAAGAAAATTCTACAGAGAAAATGAAAGATGTCAGATACAGAAAGATTTGGAAAATAACTGAAAGAAAAGAAGGACAGGTAAATAAGGAACAGGTTCAAGAGGTCGTACTTTCAGACACTGTAGTGAAAGATAAATCCATGGACAGAAAGAAAGAAGTCAGAGATCGGAGAGATGATGAATCTACTAATGAAGATGATGATTAATACACTTCAAAGCAGGAATTGTTCTGAGCCATCTGGCTTAGAGACTCCCAGATAATATGAATAATAGACAGGGGGGGTCTATGCGGTAGCTGAGACAGACCAGAGAACCATCCTTCGAGTAGCTTGCAAAATTTGAGTAGACATATTCGGTGCATATAGCTTTAGTAGTACTTCATGATAGTACAGTGACATATGAGTCAAAATTATGGACAGTTGTGTAACACAGTCTTGAACAGTATGGATGTGAAATCAGTTTTTCTGAACGGGGAACTTGAAGAAGAAATCTACATTGAACAATGGGTTCCTAGAGCATGGTACTCTAGACTGGATAAATATCTACAACATGCAGGATTCAAAAAAAGAAGTGAAGACAGCAACCTCTACATCAAGGTAACTCAAGATGGTATTTTATTAATTGAAGTTTATATTGATGATATTATTTTTGGAAGTATTGATGACATGTTAAGCCAGAAATTTGCAAAGGATATCCAGAATGAATTTGAAATGTCATTATTTGGAGAACTATCCTTCTTTTTGGGTCTTCAGATATGTCAAAGCAACCAAAGAATTTGTATTTCTCAAACTAAAAATATCAAAAAAATGTTAAAGAAGTTTGGAATGGAAGATTGCAAACCAGTTACCACTCGTATGCAAACCAGTTGCCAGTTGAGCAAAGATGATGATTCAAAGTCTATAGACCAGAGGCAATACAGGTCAATAATTGGTAGCTTACTATATGTGATAGCATCAAGACCAGATGTAATGCAGGCAGTTGGACAAGTGACACGATTTCAAGCAGCACCAAAGGAATCACATGTATTAGCAGTGAAGAGGATTTTCATATATCTCAAAGGAACAAAAGAGTTTGGATTATGGTATCCAAAAGGAAATGATCTATCACTTATTTCCTACACAGATCCAGATTGGGAAGGTTGCATTGATGACCGACGAAGCACTAGTGGAGCAACGTTCTACTTGGGTGAGTGTTTAGTATCTTGAGTAAGCAAGAAACAATCATCAGTATCTGTATCTACAGTCGAAGCAGAGTATATTGCAGCAACAGGATGTTGTACTCGAGTTCTATGGATGAAAAAAAATTTGACAGATAAACATGTTGAGTATGATGAGCCCATTCCAATCTATTGTGATAATACAAGCATCATCAATATCTCAAAGAACCCGGTGATGGACTCCAAGACGAAGCACATTCCAATAAAGTATTACTTTCTACGGGAACAGATTGCAAAGAAGAACATCATAGTTGAATATGTGGGCACAAAAGAACAAGTGGCAGACATCTTTACAAAACCGCTTCCAAGGGAATCCTTTGAGTATTTTCGCCAAAGACTCGGAGTAATTTCTACTCCAAAATGAATTCTTTTGAATGTTTATCTTATATGTCTTAGATTTACACGAGGAAGCACCATAAAGAGGACAGTTCAGGTTGGGGAATCAGTTTCAGGAAGAGTTCAGTCAGGGGGAGTATCCTCAAGGAAAGTTCAGTTAAGGGGAGTAGCTATAGATGGAAAGATACATTTTCCATTGATGACAAAGGGAGAGAGATTTATCGGATGTAGAGGTAAATGCTTGGAGAAAGAGCACAGAGGCATGATTCCAAGGGGAACGATGGTCATAGGGAGAGCATGAGTGAAATGACTTCAATATTGCATCAGAGTGTTGCCATTAATGCCAAAGGGGGAGATTGTTGATTATTTGGGTTGGTTGTCATTGATGTCAACCTTTGAAGAAAGTTCGGTAGTGAATTTTGTTAGCACAAAGGTTTGGGTAATGGACCCAAGTTTGTTTGATGTATAATGGTATGAGTTTTAATATATTTGAAGGTAAGACTATTATGGATGGATAGTACATGTCATGTCATTTCCAATGGTATGTGTAACATCACATAACTCCTCACGATTAGAGAGTTATGGCCATGTGAAGTTGGAGAACCCTCATGAGTCATCTAAAAGCTCAAAAAGGTCAAAGTAGTAAAAGTGGTTGCAAAGAATAAATTATTTAAATAATAAAGTGAAGTGATGAGTGTATTATAATTCAAAGTGGATACAAAAGAAATTATTTAAATAATAAAGTTAATGGAGAAATTACTAAGTGGACATATGGTTAGAAGTGGGTTAGCCCTAAAATAAGGAAAGTGGTTTAAGAGATCTTAGAAGGTAAATAATAAAGTGAAGTGATGAGTGTACTATAAGTCAAAGTGGATATTGTTATCTCCCAAAATAGCACCATCATTTTGAGTGATAGAATGATTCAAAAAATTCATTTATGTGAGTCTTGGTTTTCAAAAATTACTTTTCCAGCTTTCAACAGCGCACTCGTTTAATTTTTCACGGGTTAGTTGTTGAAAGATGTCACTTTCCACAGCTAACGGGTCATAAAATATAGCTTTGTGTTGGTGAAAGTCTTGATTGCGCTCAAAACGATGTTCTTGCACACGCCAAATGTCAAGTCCACAATACACCAAATCAATTCCCAGGTCGGACCTCAAATTCATCCACGAATCAAGCCATTAATCAGCCATGCGTTTCACCAAAGTAATAACACATTTTCTTCATAGGTGTTTTGTTTTGCATGGTCGTGTTTATCCTTTGAAATCGCAGATGCCAGTTCCCTGCAAGGATTTTGTTTGCTAGGTGTTGTTAGGGTTTCTTCTGATAAATCAGGGAAGAACTTTCAGCTACAGTTTCTGCAACAAAGGACGCAGAAGATACTCTGTTCCAGAGATGCTTGATTGGGCATTCCTTTGGATTTTAATAAAGAGAGATAAGATCTATGCATTCGGAATGCTTGCATGATTGCCTGTGCGTCCCACTTGTTTCCGGTCTCATGAAGACGGGATTATGAGAAGCAGAGATCACTATGACCTGATAGAGCTCTTTTCGCATCAGTGGCAAGGCTCCCGATACCAACGATCTCTTCATGGGCGACTATGTTGATCGTGGATACTACTCTGTTGAGACTGTATCGTTGTTGGTTGCTTTCAAAGTGCGCTACAGGGATAGAATTACCATGCTACGAGGAAACCATAAAAGCAGGCAAATTACTCAAGTGTATGAATTTTATGATGAGTGCAGGGTTTTCATAAAACAGTTGAGGGCGACAATGATAAGCGAATGTTGAGTCAAAGCAATGGTACAGTGATGAGAGTTGTCTTTTGCAGCAAAAGTCAAAACTGGATACGGAGATAGTGACTAGAATCTCAGGGCCTGAAGTCGGTTACGTAACAACTCCGATCACTCTTGTCCAGTGCGCTCTTATTCTCATTGATCAACGTCATAATTTGCCGAAGGGAGGGGTTCTTTTTCTCCTAGGATTGTGTTTGGTCCAACATATTTACAAGAGCGCTTGGAGAAAAATGGCATATTATTTGAAGCCCTCAGCAAACGCACAATCTGATAGTAATAATCACAACTAACAGGAATAGCAGTGATCGTATGGTTTCTTCAAGGTGCTGCTTTCAAGGACTTAGCCAAAGAGCTAATTACAGGAGGGTTTGCAGGTGGATTTGCAAAGATGGCAGTTGCACCTTTAGAACGTACCAAGATTCTTTTTCAGACAAGGCGTGGAGACTTTTAGTCCCTTGGTGTGTGGAGATCTATGGGGAAGATCTTGCAAAATGAAGGAATCCTTGGCTTTATAGTCTGTGCACTGTTTTTGTTGAATATCATATCTACACTTGGCAAATGGCTTGAATGTAGCATTGGCTATATGCACTATCTATATAATCACCTAACTGGTAGCAGCAAACTCACAGGTGCATTGCTCTCAATGACCCTACTGTATAACCTCTATGATGCTGAAAACAGAGTATTTACAAACGAGCAGCAGATATCTGTCTACTATGAGGCTCTGCATAATGTCAATAAGAAAATGGTTGCTAACCTCATCCTTGACAGATTTAAGGTTATAACATACATCAGGAGTATGAGCAGAACAATGAATTTTACCAGTTCAGAGATTCTATTCAGGCAGCCAAGCATTATGAAAATATAGCTAACAGAGAATCATTTGCTCCCAACTTTCGGGCATCACCATTTCATAGATTTGGACCCAATGACTGTGATGGCATCCATATTTCGTCTTGTGGTCATGCTATCTACCATGAATGCATTGAATGATATTTATCATCTCTGTGGCAGAGATATAACAGCAGGATTATCTTTGAAGGGGTGCACATTGTCGATCCAGATCAGGGTGAATTTCTATGCCATGTTTGTCATCGTCTTGCACATTCAGTTTTGCCAGTACTTCCTCGTGAGCCAGCTGCCGATATATATATAGTAGTCATGTTATTCCAGCCAAGCACCATATGTTGTCTTCGGAAGAATGTCTATTGGTTTTAGAGGGAAGATACATATAGTGTTTTAAGTCATGCTTATCCACAGCTCATTGAGGTGTATCACACCTGTCGAAGACTTGAAGGAGATCGAAGATTGCTGGAGATTTATTCGATAAGGGATTGACCCTTAAAATCAGGACTTGATCTTTAATATTATAGTAGTTTGATTTAGTTTTATTTTGAAGTATATCAGATCTAGTTTTCTAGGATCTGTTCTTTTAGAGTTTACAATTAGTATTATGATATGTTATTTTTAGTATCCCAGATCCCTTTTCATAGGATCTGAAAACTGATTGTAATAGGCTATAAAGCCAAAGACATTTGGAGGACTAAGGGGTTCGATTTTGGGTGCTACTATGCTGCTACTGTAATCAAAAGACCTATTCTTATTATATAAAAAATTGCAAGCTTCCTTCAGTTGTGTTGTCAGATTTTTCTCCTCTGTTCTCTGATAGCTTATGAGTGAAAGTTTTTTATTGATGCTCATTCAATATGCAAGTGACTGTCATCTCAATGGTTGATTGTTTTAGTTGATAATCATAAGTTATTTCCTTGGTTATTAAACCCATTGTGCTTGTTTGTATGAAGTATAATCTGGTTCAATAGTTGTTTTCCTCCCCATTTAATCAAACCTTATCTGACTGCATTATTAGAAGGCCTTGTGAGATTTTATATTTCTAGATAGTCTTGAACACACAGTTCAGTCCCTAGATATTCATCTTGATCCAAAAACCACATCAAATATTAAGAAAATATTTCCAAAAAGAGTTAGTTACCAGGCATCTCCGACTTACAGCCTAGGAGAGTTTCCTGGAGTGATAACAGATACAAAAAAATTTATTTAAATAATAAATTTAATGGAGAAATTACTAAGTGGACAAATGGTTAGAAGTGGCTTAACCCTAAAATAAGGAAAGTGGGTTAAGATGGTTAAAAGGTAACCCCTTGAGGAAGCTATTGTTGGCCCTTGACCAAGTTTTGAGGATCCTTGATCATGTTTGACCTATTTTTGGGACTTTGACAGGCTGTCGAAGGCGGAGTGCAAGACGAAGCAGAGATCCTGGGATCTTGGCCCCTGTTTAGAGCCCTTTTAGGTTTTGGGCTTATGTAACGGGTATGAGAATGTCGACCCATGGGTTTACCCATGCTTAGGCCTATTTTGTAATATATAAATAGAAGTCTAGGCGATGTAAGAAGTAGTGAATAGTGACTAGTAGTGACTAATCAGTTGCAAGTGTGCTAGGTGCTAAGTGGTAATTGCCTTGTGCATACTGTGTGAGTCTTGTAGAGCTAAGTGCAAGTGATTGTAAGAGACTGTGGAAGGCTTTGTGTTATAACTCAAGGAAGGAGGATCCAACGAGGCGCACAGATCTATTGTCCTGTGCGGAGTTGATTTTGAGGCTTTGTGCATGTAAGAAGATTGATCGAAGATAATAAAGATGACGATGAGTTGGTGGACGTATCCCCAGGGTAAGGGCGAACCACGTATATCCAGTGTTGTGAATGCTTTGTGCTTTTTGGATGTTCTTTTGTTCATGTGATTCAATGCTTAGTGTGATGTTAGATAATATATGAATCTGATATGATAGCTTAGTGTTGAATAATGTGAATGAATGCTAGATCCGATCTCTATTAGTATGCTTAGTGCTTGAATCTATTGGATCTGTCTGAATGTTGCGTTGATCTGTTGTCAGGGTTTAGTTGCACTGTGAACTAAGGTTGAATATTAACAAACTGTAATAACTAAGTGCTCTGTTAAAGTGTTACAATCATAGATTTGTGTCCCAGCTAAGGTTGCAGACATCTGAATCATGCAACCACCCTTGCCTCTACCTCGGGTGAGACTTCATCTGCTTCACAGGTGTTGCCTAAAGGGCCGATAGTTAAGGTTTTGTTGGTACGTTGTTGTAGATTTGAACCCTAGGTCTACCCCTATGCCAACAAATGGTTCCGTTGTCGGGACCTGAAACTGTAATTGTTGGGAACTGAGGAAAAAGAAGCTTTGTGCGAAGATCTGACCCAAAACTGTGAAAGCTCTGTGCGTAGATCTGTTTCCCTGGTGCGCAGTACTCTACTTGGATTTTGAAACTCTACTCTAAGAAGAGAAGTCCAATCTGAAGAAAAGAGGTAAGATCTTGAAGCCTTGTGCTCTAAGAAAGGTAAGAATAGTAAAAAGTTTTAGATCTGGAAGCTTTGTGCTCCGCTAAAAGTAAGATAAGTAGAAATTTTTGTTTCAAAAATATGGATCTAGGTATGTTTGATAAAAAAATTCCTAGCCTGGAAAATAGGGCATAGCTAGAAGAAAGAATATTTGATATGAGTAGATCTGATAAAAGTAGTGAAAGATACGTTATTCCTATGCATAGAAAGAATGTTTGGACTAACAAATGGATGAAGGACCCTAGAAAGAATTTTTTGTTGGTTAACTACTATGATCCTAGTGCGCAGTATAGGAAAGGTTGGGGATCATTTAAGAGAAAACGAGGATTGACTCTTTGTTACAATTGCAAAAGACTGGGACATCTTTCTAAGGAATGTCCTGATAAAAGACCTAGTTGTCTTTGTTGTAGATCTATGGATCATGAAGTTTTAGATTGCCCTAGAATAATTGTTAAACTTGAAAGAATGAATATGAGACAAGAAGACCATGACAAAGGTCAAGACACTAAGACCATGGCAGAACCCCAAAAAGAATCAGAGGATGTATTGCTACAAATGAAAGAAACCCTGAATGACCACTGAAATATCAACTTATCAGAGATCTTCAAAGAAAAAGAGTGCATAGAGGTAGGAATATGAGACTTCGGCATTGACTGTGTCTTGGATGAAGAAACACAAGTGAATATTATGACAGAAAGAACTTGGGAAAATTTAGGAAAGTCTGCTATGATTCCTTCATTGGGAGGAATAGGATTATTTAGAAGAAAGTTGATAAACCTACGTGAAAAGCTCACCCAGATATCTATGAGTACTCATGGAACTTCGACAGAGGAAGAGTTTGAGGTTGTTAAATTTATTGGGAACAGTGCCCCATTTTCTATATTACTAGGAAAACCTTGGATTGAAAGGAATCGGGCCAGAAGGAAAGAAGAATAAGTCTTAGAGCAGAAGAAGCAAGAATTGAAAGATTTCGTGACTATGAGGATCGCACACTTGATTGAAGAACATGAGAAAATATCGAAGCTATTTAGAACCAGAAACTTGGATGTCGAAGTTGAAATAACACAAGCAGACTCACAGAAGACTAAAGCACCTACCCCAGATAGAGAAGAAATATTTCTCTTGAATCCTAGGAAAGAATCTCAACAGCGCGAAGTTACTATGCCAAGAGGAGATAAGAATCAGTATGGAATGAGGAATCCCGAGACGAAGCTCATTGGAAAGAAGGCTAGAAAACTAAGTAAGAAAATATCAAATATCGAAAAGTTACAGAAGGTTCCAGAGGGAACTTTGCAGAAGGAAAATTTGCAGAACTAGAACTTCATCGGGATAGAAAAACAGCGCCACATAGCACTTCGCCATGGCGAAGAAATATAGTCGTTGGAAACAGTATAACCATTAGACTGATGCCCTGAACGGGTAGAATGACATTTATGGTCAGAAAGCTCGCCATCAAATTGTTGGGACCGCACCGTAACGGACATAAATGAATTAATGAAGGATTCTCGCCCGTTGGAGAGATTCGTTGCCTATTTATCTACTTATTCCGTCGAGCCTTGCATCGAGAACACTTTTTCCAACCCTGATTATCTGAGCACGCAGATCAGTTGATTTCGCACAATGATCATCGAGCTATCACCATCCATCCTGTTACATTGAGTAGTTACTCTTCAAACCCGAGATATTTAACCACGAGCGTGTATGTTTGAAGAACTTAGCGTAGTCGAAGAGTCTGTGAAGGAGGTACTCATCGACCTCGTGACTGAAAGAGTAATGTCTGAAAGGGTAATGTCTGTGAGTGTACAAGAATCATCGATGAGAGGACTATAAGCCTATCCGTCGACCGCTCACGGATCCGGACCATCCCAAGTCGTCACAGAAAAAAGAACCAAGCACAGAGATGACCTAGCAAATGCAAAGCTAATCTCGACCATCCTACCTGACTACATCCCACCTCTGGACGGCATGGTAAGTCGTGATAGTGTGTCGAGAGATTTTGATTACACCATGGTTACTGCGTACCTCCCGAAAGGGATATGCGCAGTTAGAGAAGAGCAGGACAAGATCGCAACGTTGAAGTTCAGCGACTTCAACCTAGGAGACCGCAAGAACCATAGTATGCTCGTCCCGTATAAATACTTGACCAGGATGAAGGGGAAGAACTCGAAAATAATCCCCCAGCCATGGATGATGAACCTCGCGCAGTCCACCCTGTTGAATGTAATGAAAATCCCACACTTTGGAAGGCACCAGGAGATTAACATATGTGTTAAGCTCCTGCTCTCATGTTACCATGGTGGCTACTTATGGATAGACCGACGTATTACAGTCGATCCGACGTTGATCCATAGAATCACCGGATTAAGTATGCAAGAACCCGACCCACAGGACTTCTATCCAAGGAAAGCCACAGATCGTGCATTAGCACAGAAGATCAAGGATACCTACGGTGATGTTGAGAAGGGGACACGAGGCTACAAGGTAGCTTCCATCCAGAATGGCGCAATGCGCCTAGCATGCCAATTAATTGCAGGAAATCTAATAAGGAAGAACAAACCCACGCGGGTCACAGGGTTTGTCGTTAACCTTGCAGGGAAATGCGTGGAATGCTTACAGATGAACTGGGCGAAGTACCTAGTTAATCAGTTGCAATTAGACTGTGCGAAGCACGGGATCAGGGCTACGAGTTCCACTTTAGCTGGCTCCTGATCCTCATCTTGGGATATGCCGGAAGGTGCGACCTTCCCGGACATTGAGTCGTTCGAGCCGCTTACTGTGAAGTTCACCAGGCTCTGGTACTCGAGCGATATGGGAAAACAGTGGCAATCGAATGCAATCTTTCACACATATTATCTCCAACTGAAGAGGGCTATCAAAGTTAAACGTCGCATGATGACAAACACCCTACAGCGGTTCCGACCCCTCATGAAGTTCCGTGTAGATCGGCACTTCATCTATATCACTGCGCGAGCAGACAAGCATAAGGAGGAGTTTCAGTTGTACTACAAGCTCACATAAGAGGACCTCGAGGAGATAACTAAGGACTGGTCAGCAGACCTCCTTATCCCCACTAATCTTGCAGAGATGTCTGACCCCGAACTTGACAGCTCGAAGGCCACTCACAAAGAACATGACACACCCGGAACCAGCAAAAGGAAGAAGACCACAGAAGTCCAAGACTTAAGTAGCGCATCAGAAAAAACTGCTTCACCTGGCCGAGGGGGTGATGACGAAGTAGAAGAGATAAATGGAAAAGAAGATGAGCAGAAGCAAGGCGAAGTAACACCAACTAGAGATGAGGTTGATCCCTTGAAGAAGAGGAAGGTTTCTCCCTCGAAACCCTCTTCCTGAAAGAAATCCAGAGCCACCTTGACGAAGATGCAAACTGTGCTCACTGTCAATGACTTTGAATTCATGATCACAGTTGTAAATGACGCCTCGCAGGAAATGTTGCAGAAACATGAAGCCAAGCGAGAGGAAATGTACGACAAAATCGAGGTTGAGCTCCAAGAGGTACAGCAAGCCCTTCAGTCCAGTCGCGCAGTGTCCACTGCGCCCCTGCCGTCAGAAGAACCAGAGTTAGGAGATGAGCCAGCCCAACTCTGCTGACTAGCTTATGCAACCAAAGCTCGCCTTCGTCACGCATAGGAAGAAACGGAACAAGCCACCCAGGCCTTGAAGCAAGTGCAAGAAGCATTCATAGAACAACGTCGAGTTGCGAAGTAGGAGAAGGTTTCTCTCCAAACAAAGTTTGAAGAGGAGAAAGCACAGATTCTGCGAGAAAAAGAACAGTTTCTCGTAGAACAACTCGAAGTGAAAGAAGCAGTCAACAGAACACTTCGCTCTGTGACAAGCTTAGAGCCAAAGGCAGAACACCGAGTCAAGCATCAAGTAGAGCAGCTCGGTGAAGCTATCCAACAGCTACAACAAATAATAGCAGACTTAGAGCTCCGCACAGTGCCCAACACCCCGCAAGATGTGAGGGATCAAAGAGATGCAACTGCTTGAAGCGTAGTTGAGAGAATAAAGGCCCTTGCCATGGAATGTAAACAACTAAGTGATCACAATGCCCAGACTTATGAGCGACTCACTGAGAATCAAAAACTGAAGGCATTGGAGTCGCAGCTCCAGGAGGCGAAGCAGCAAGAAGAAACAATATAGGCACAGTTGAAGCCCCTATCAGTTGTTGAAAGGATGAAGCGATCCCAAGAGAAGCACACTGCTCAATAGTAGGTCCACACCATTCAGAGCAGAGTCATGGAAGTGACTCAAAGGCTCCAACCTATACAGGATGAGGCTTACCAACTGTCCTCAGAAATCGAAGTCTGAGGAGTAGAACTAGAGAAAGTTGTCACTGCAACTGAACAACGCTTAGAGGGCCCTGTCAACGAAGTTGTTATCCAAGAGTTCATTGAGAATGAGGCCATGGCACAGTAACAAATCGAAGTAGATCGAGCCAAGCTCGAGGATTTTGAGGCAGAATTACCTAGATCATAGTGACACGAGACGAGTCACAGATGAGTGTTGGAGACCTGTTGGCTCTTGACCAAGTTTTGAGGATCCTTGGTCATGTTTGACCTATTATTAGGGCCCTTTTAGGTTTTGGGCTTATGTAACGGGTATGGGAATGTCGGCCCATGGGTTTACCCATGCTTAGGCCTATTTTTTAATATATAAATAGAAGTCTAGGCAATGTAAGAAGTAGTGAATAGTGACTAGTAGTGACTAATCAGTTGCAAGTGTGCTAAGTGCTAAGTGTTAAGTGCTAAGTGGTAATTGCTTTGTGCATACTGTGTGAGGCTTGCAAAGCTAAGTGCAAGTGATTGTAAGAGATTGTGGAAGGCTTTGTGTTATATAACTCAAGGAAGGAGGATCTAGCGAGGTGCGCAGATCTCTTGTCCTCTGCAGAGTTGATTTTGAGGCTTTATGCATGTAAGAAGATTGATCGAAGATAATAAAGAGGACGACAATTTGGTGGACGTAGCCCCAGGGTGGGGGTGAACCATGTATATCCGGTGTTGTGAATGTTTTTTGTTTTTTGGATGTTCTTTTGTTCATGTGATTCAATGCTTAGTGTGATGTTAGATGATAGATAAATATGAATGATAGCTTAGTGTTGAATAATGTGAATGAATGCTAGATCTAATCTCTATTGGTATGCTTAGTGCTTGAATCTATTGGATTTGTGTGAATGTTGTGATGATCTGTTGTCAAGGTTTAGCTGCGTTGTGAACTAAGGTTGAATATTAACGAACTGTAATATCTAAGTGCTTTGTTAAAGTGTTACAATCACATCTCTGTGTCCCAGCTAAGGTTGCATACATCTGAGTCCTACAACCACCCCTGCCTCTACCTCGGGTGAGACTTCATCTGCTTCGCAGGTGTTGCCGAAAGGGTCGGTAGTGAGGGTTTTGTTGGTGCGTTGTTGGTGCGTTGAACCTTGGGTCTGCCCCTGTGCCAATAGCTACATCAAAGTATAAATAAGAGGCAAGGCTCTCTCATTTTAATCACACTTGAGCATATTGAATATCTACAAGTGACTGAGGTAACCAAATGATATCTAGGCCGAATTTCAGAGGAAAGGTGAAATAAAGAAGACCGAAATTCAAGGGAGGATAAATTCTTTTGTTGATGTTTTCTAAGGTATGTTATTTTCAAGTCATCTCACCATTTTCACAATAACATTTTTTCTAGAATGATTCAAACCGTGAAATTGGGAGACCGTTGAGGAAACATATCCAAGTAGCTGTGATAAAAATTTCAGCTTGTGGGTCATTGTATTTTTGGATTTACACTCCATGAAAAATAGGGTTTGTGGCTAGTCCTAAAACTAATCTAAAACAGGTGTTTCGAGTAAAAATGTCATAACTTCTTCATAACATATCCAAATTCAGTAAGACCAAATGTATTGGTTAACGTATAGTCTGTAGTATTATGTGTACCATTTTCAGATCCATACGACAAATATTATGTGAGGGGAACGCTCTACAAGTTCGCTCTCTAGAATAAGTCAGAATTCAACAAGGTATGTCATTTTTGCTATAACTCTTTTTCTGGAAGGTTCCAAGGAGTGAAACCTAAAGAAATTGTAGACAAGACACTAAAAAACATTGTGTACTATTTTTATACATTTATTATTTACATGTACATAGTTATGATTATTGCAAGTTAGGGTTGTTGACTAATCCAAAACTAGTCATGTGAGACTAAAGTAAAATTTGATGAAAATGTTAGTCTTTTGTTGTTAAAGTTAAGGAAGGTTTGCAAGTATGTGATCATATACACCAAGTCTATTATAGAGTTATAAATCATATTTGGATGATGAAATTTATGAGGGCTTTTGGTTGAGGTACATGTTGGGTACATGGTTGAGACAAGTAGTTGATGAGTTGGCACATACATGAGGTGTATAGTTGATGATGTTGGTACATCTTAATGAGTCATAGTTGATGAGTAGTTGATACATGATTGGTACATACTTGGTACATGGTTGGGGGCACTTGTTAGTAATACTGTTAACACATGGTTTATGGATGATGTAGCATATTTGTCTTGGTATATTATTAGAAACACATATTTATCTTGGTGATGATTATGAGTTGTTGTGTTATGCTTGGTTGATGCACATCTTTGAGAGTTGTCTTGGTGATTGATCTTGGTGAGTAGATCTGATTTATTTGATAAGACAAGTTGTTTGGATAGGTTGTTTGTACAGGTTTGATGCATGGTTGATGCATTTGTTTATGGTACAGGTTGAGGTACAGGTTTATGTATAGTACATGTTGGCACAGGTTATTGGTACAAGTTGTTACAGGTTGATTGGTACAGGTTTACAGCAATATATCTCACAGTGATAGTGTGACAGTGGTTTCATCATTCTACTTCTATGTCAGGGGGGTTGGACGAGGCAATGACAGGTGGTTGTAGCCACCTTCCGGTTGTGTCCGGAGAACATAGGGGGTTGTAGCCTCATTCTGGTTGTAGCCAGAGAATTGAGGAGTTGGAGCTTCCCTTAGGTTGTAGCGTAAGAAATTAGGGGGTTGGAGCCTCCTTCTAGTTGCAGCTGGAAAACAAAGGAAGTTGGTGCTTTGAATGAATGTAATTCCTAAAGACATATAAGAAAAAACATTCTGTGGTTTTCTCCCTCTTTGGGTTTCCACGTAAAAACACTAGTGTATTGTGTGTATGATTGTTCATTTGTTCATTGTTTATTTACTCTACAACTATTGGATGATAATGCTACATTGATATAACAATTGCATTTTGTGGTTAAAAAGGATTATTGTTCTATTACTGATTCACCCCCCCTCTCAGTGATCCAACAGACTATGCATATTTGACTAGGCTAAGAGCTTAAATTAGATTTAGGAAACTCAATGAGTAACTTCCCCTCATTCCAAGGATGGTACTTAGGGTAAACCAAATTCCACAAAAGATTAAGGCTATCAACACAGAGCTCGGATTCATTACAACAGTATTTTCATAACGAGTTCAACATATTGCTAACAAGAATTGAACCTAGATTGGAAGGATAATAATCATTCCTCTCAATTACTCGATCTAGACCTAATTGACAAATATACAATAATTATTATTATCATTATATTATTTTCAAGTCATGATTCACAACCTAACTAGACACCAAATTGATGTATGAGACTTCCTTGTTTGTGGGACAAGGGATCCCCTCCACACAACAATTTGGTTGCTTAATCAATAGAGGTGTACATACCCTACCCCTTCTAAATCCAAAACTATGACCTTAAAAGAGGAATGTTGGGCCAACTCAAGGTTAATAAATCTTATTAATTACTTATACTTTTAGTTAGGGCCCCACTCTTTACGTTACTTTTGGCTCTTGATTTATATTTTTGTTTTGTTTGATTACTTAACCAATAGAGGTGTACATACCCTACCCCTTCTTGATCCAATCCTATGACCTTCAGAAAAGGAACGTTGGGCCACCTCAAGGTTAATAAATCTTATTAATTACTTAGTTAGGACCCCACTCTTTAAGTTACTTTTGACTCTTGATTTCAATTTTTGTTTTGTTAATTTCCCTAGTTGTAGTAGTAATTACATTTCCATTACTAAAACACTACATTAACATGTTGACCTTTAAAAATAAATAAAACAACCAAATGTTGTTCAAAATAAACACTCTATCTCCTTAGCGGCACAAAAGATTGAGGAACAACGCTATCATCGAGAGAGAGTTCTTTGAGAAGGCCCTGAAAACATCCAAGGACACCTAAGAAGTCCTAAAAATATATATCGTTACTGCTGAGAGGAATTTGTGATTAGAAGTATGTTTGCCATATGGGAAAGCAAATTGCTATACAAAGAATCATTATAAACCATCTAGGTGCAATCTGTAAAGTGATGATCATCTAAGAGCAGTCTGGAAAGTGACGAGTAACTACGTTATTACAAATGAAAAATGAGATGCAGTTGTGAGATAAAGATGCAC
>ML784354.1:645762-660654 GCA_009831015.1 Picea engelmannii
TAGTTCTCATCAAATTCCCGATTTCCCTCCAAACAATCTGCTCCTAACACCCTTTCAAAACTTGATTATATTTCATGGATTGCATAAATATGAATTTATCTAGTTAACTACTTTATTTTACCAAAATTCGCTACAGATAACTTAGAACACAGACAGAAAGTTGCCTAATAAAAGGAATATTCACTTATATGGCTATAATGCTTCAGCTGTAACCCAAATGTTTGACAAAGAAACATGCTTTTCGCTAGTTATACCAGATGCAAATACTGAAGTTTAAAGCTGATTGTTGTCAAGGGGTTAGGAAATGATTTCCCTATGTCAGTTTAAGTATTAATATCAATAATCACGTTCAAATGAATTACCAGCATTGGTATGTAGTGTCTGGTTTATAAAATGACTGGAACAAGGAATGTCCAATTAAATAACTTAAAACGCTCTAGCAGTGAAAATTTATACCAAATTTTTCCCAATAAATATGTTTTACCCATAAATATGTTTTACCTCGTTTTTCTTATGGAGTGAAGAAACCCTCTTGGTTACTATTTCCAAACTTGCCAATAGAACCCACCAAAGAACACCTGGTATACTTTGAGAACAACAAGCAGCCGAACATCTAAAAATGCCTTCAAATGTAGATAAATTGATACCCTTAAAGAATGTAGAAATTTCCCAAGAGTTTAATAACCAGTACTTATTCAGCAACCAGTAACACATGAGATGGTATTATTTGCAATTAGCTTAACAAACTTCGTCAAGCTTGAAAAACCAGCCATTTCTGTTTTGTAACATAACTTTGAAGCATCTTGTAAATTCAAAAATGCCATGCCCAACACATGCATTTAAACAAGCTGGACCTGAATCATTCCACCTCTTGAACACAGGCCCACTACTAGAACAATACTTATCTGGGCCTATGCAATGATAGGCAACAAAAGCAAGTTGTGGAGACCTTAAAAAGAAAATCCCCAAATATATCCTTAGAAGGTCAAAGTCCAGATTATTCTAGTAATCGGGCAATTTTGTTCCTCTCAAATATTTTTATGTAATCTGGCCAGAAAATTGGAAAATTCAGCTTTAAGATATCACAGGTCCAGTACGTCCTGCATCAGTCAAAAACTTAAGTCATGAAGGAAAATCCATCAGTAATTAAACAAGTGATGTTGCCAGATTCACATCACAAGAGACTATAAAACAAAATTGTTATGTCTGCCTCAACTTTCTCACAATATAAAAGCTCCCTTTCATCATTGATCTTTGTAACAAGAATTCCTCAATACAATACATAAATTTACATCTTCCAAAAAGCAAACCATAACCTATATTATGCAGATTTAGATATCACTATAGATCAATTTCAAACCTGTATTTTTCGATATCATTTAGAGCTCTGCTCCATAACTCCGCTATTTGCTTTCTAGAAAGAGCTTCACGCTCTTAAGAAGCCGAGAACTCCAGCATAGTGCTGTTGAGAATCAAGATAAGAATGGTGTCTGCTGCATGAGTGGATTGTTATTTTTAATCAACTTTAGAACCACAGTTGGCAACAACAAATCTCCTTTTAGTGCCCCGTTCCTCTATCACAATTGCAACATCTCTAGCTTTTTGAATTAGTTCTTCAAGTTCTTTAACACCAAACACCTTGTAATCGAGATCTTTGGTATATCTTTGTCGGTACAATGTCGAAAAGTTGGCCAGCAGAATTGCACACGCATGGCTTACCAAAAGCTCCTGCAGTTCTCGTTTGAATATTTCTAGGCTCGCTTCTGCTGCATATTCCTCAGCATTCACGTCTCCTTGGAGGATGGTCTCCCCATCCCTATCTTCTTCATCTTGTTCACTTCCACTTTCATTGTTTGAACCTTCATCTGAATATGAAGCCAGGTTCACTTCTATGCTATATGCATCAAAGTCATCATGTAAGTCATTACAAGCACCTGAATCTGTAAATTCTTGGACTCCTTTTCCCTTGTCTAACTTTCCAGTATGCTCTTCCTTCCTAATCACATATCCTGAATCTACGGTAGAAGAGTTAACATTTATTGTACCTTGTATGCACTTATTTGCTAACTCTCTTAAACATAAAAACTTCTTGTTTCCTTTTCCTTCAATAGTGAAGACATCGTGCATCTTTTCTATCAAATTAACTAGTTTATAAGAACCATACTCTACTAGAAATAAAGGTCTCCCAAAGACCTTATGATATTCAGATGGAACACGTGCAAGAAGCAAACTTCCTCCGTATATATTGACAAGGTGGACAAGCTGTCTCTTCAAACCTTGAATGTCGCCAGGTTGCACCCAGAAATATGAAGATTGTCCTGCATTTGTTTCATTAGAAGGCATGCCATACTGACCAGAATCTGTGACAGATAATGTCTGCATACGCTTATTAAGGGAAGGCAAAATGACACTAGCTGTTTGACTCCTTTGCAGTGAAGAAGATTTAGCTGGATAAGCAGCTAGAGCCCTTGAAACAGGAGCTGGATATTGTGTTGACTGTGAATGCATTCCCATAATATTATTGCGATTTTTTATGAAAGAATCTGGGTTATATTCTCCGACCACATGAGAAGTTTTTGTCAAATCCATCGACATATGCTTTGGATTTATATAATAAATTTGTTTCGAATTATTTCCAATGCTGTATCCATTCTGGGAGATCCCTCTATACACAATAGCTTCTTCATCATTTTGGAGATCAGACTCATCACCTGAAACACAACCAACGCAATAACCAGCAAAATCGGGTGCTCGAGGCAAGAAGGATTTCACTGGAACAAGACCTTCCCCTCGAGCCAAACTTGGCCAATCCCACACAAATCGACCAGCATTACGTAGTGCAGAAGAGACACCCACTCCAGCTGGAATGGCAAGCACAATTGTATAACCCCGTTGCCCCAGTTTGTGCAAAGCATGAGAAAAATCCACATCTCCTGAAATCAAAAAAATGGTAGAAGGAGGACGATTATCAAGAGCAAATAAGAACATATCTACTAAAATGGCTTTATCTGCTGCATCTTTCCTTCCATTGGGAACATCAATGAGGTTAACTCCAGTCTTTTGACAGCCTTCTCTCAGCCTTCGAGGAAAATTATTAAAGTCTCCATATGCCGAGAGCATAGTGACAGCACCCTTAACCATAGGATGCAACTCAAGTGCCATCCTAATATTACCTGCTACATCCTCTGGACGGACTTCCCCAGGAACAGGGCAATTCTCAATGTCCCAAAGTATAGCCACAGGGCCTAGCAGTACCCTAGATTGTTGGTTACCTGCTTGTGCTGATTCTAGATCTAGTACATCCGGAACTTGATATCCAATTGATTGTCCTCGTATAAAATACATATTATTTGAAGGCAAGCTGACAGCCATATTAATTTGTGAGAAATATACTTATCCTGCATGTTGAAATCTGATGCATCAATAAGAGTTCAATCATATAACATAACCAGCAGTCCTACTGTAGCTGAATTTAATCAAAAAACAATTTCAAAGAACTGCAGAAGTGAAAGATATGTACAATCATAAGCACGGTTTTCAGTACTTCTTAGAAGCAATGAGGTAAAAGTTCTATGAAGCATAGAAGATCTAAAGATATGATAGACAGAACAATCTCCAAACAAGCAATAATTTACAATATACAAAAAAGGGTTCACTCGAGAGCAACAGTTTTACAAAATGGTGGCTGTAGCTAATAAACAATAATGAGGGCAATCACAGACAATATTTTCCTACCTGCTAAAAGATGTGCCATTTACATTTTAGAAATGTTTTCTATTGGCAAGGTAATGCATTTCAAATTCCTGTTTTACAGTTGTGACTTTTCTCGAACTTTTTGTTAGCTCAAGCTCAATGAGTCCTTATTTTTGGTTAGACTATCAACACTTGGAAATATTTTCTTCACTTTACTCATCTTTATGATTGTTTTCATAACACAAAAAGTCATTTTGCTTGACGTGCCCAATCTTTTCTGTAAATTTTCTAACCCTAGGTGACTGCTGTCCTAATGTTCTCGCATTGAATAACTCAAAACAAAATTTATTTAACAGCAGAAAATTAAATTTGTGAACATTGCATCAATCACAAAATATCTGAAAAATGAACAGCAGAAGAAATAAAACACAAACATACAAAGGGATTTCTCCTTCTAATCAGCTTTTCATTCCTTTGATCAAAGCTTACAAGGTGACCTCTACAGCCTGTTTGAACCAGACACTACACAGTCAATAAAATCACCTCAAACAGAAGAGTATGGCCTGTGTAAAAGAGAGTACAGTTACAGCAGTACAGCCTGCTTTGTTTCTGCCTTTCCTGGACATCAAATCACTCTTTCTCTGCCCTCTTCCAGCTCTCTTGCTCTCTTCTCATATGAGGTCGACCTCTACTCTCTTGTCCTCTTTATGCTTGGAGAGAAAACCTAATCTCCTAAATCCTAGATGCCACCCATCTCAATCTTGACTTGAGATGTATGGTTAAGATTCAATCCTAATCTAAGTCACTAATGTTCTGGAACTTCTAGAACATTTCATTTAGATCCCTAAAACTAAGTTGATTTGAAAACATTAGACTTCAACTTTTCTGTTTTTCTGTCTTTTTTAAGTGAAATTACAAGATGGAATTAATGACCACTTTTCCAAGGTGGTCACCAGTGAAATGTATTGAACCACTTCCTGCACATTCACACTGAAACCTGTGCAAGAATTTCTTGCTCAAGCTAAATTTCTCAACATTTTTATGGGTAGGGAATGGACAAGTCAGTCAATAGTTCTGTTGACCAGACCAGACTTCAAACTATGGTAAAAAACACTTGATTTTGTTTGCTTAACCCTAACCCTCAACTTTTAACTTATGCATTTTTGCTACACTAAGTCTTCTATCATGGCAGCTCTGCACTTTGGCTACATCTCCATGATAGCTCCACACATTCAAGTTTAGCTTCTTCCTACAGGCTACAACAGTGGTGGCAGAGGCTATGGCATTCTTGGTTTTCCTTTATCAGTCACACTCCATTTTCTCAGGTGACATTTCCTCTTCTTTTCGTGGCCAACATTCATTATTTTCAGTGAATTGGACAGCATTCTCTCAGTTTCTAGCTTCAACAAACCATTTAAATTTTAATAGCATTTTCCTAAAAGCACAATGTCATGGAAAAGGTCTACAGCACCAGAATGGAAATTTGTTGAATGAAACAATTTACAGAAGATGTTCAGATTTTGTTTGAAAATGTGTTTCTTATAAGAGATTTTGAAATTTTCGACGAAATTATTATTAATTTCCGTATTTTTAAAATTGAGTAATTTTCCCTTTTAAGCTTTTTCTATTTGTATTGTATTTGTTCAGCGAACAGTTTTTATCCATATTTGAAGTCCTCTGTATGGAACATATAGTACAAAAGTTGTGACCTAAGTCAACTGCTTTGAGTTTGTATTCAAGTTTGGCAACCATGAATTTTGGCAAAAACTTGGCACTGCAAAATTATGTAATTAAATTCAGCATTAAGTTCAAGAAACTATATAATTCAAAATTTTCAAATATATATAATACAATTCCCATGTGCTCATTAAACATATATGATAAAAATGAAAATTACATGCCAGCATTAAGCATATATTTCAAAATTACCACATCTTATTCAAAATTTAAAAACATGTCAGATATTCATAGTGGAAGCTTGAAGTTCAACTTGGAAGTTTGGTGAATTTCGAATTTCAAGCTTGAAATTCGTCAAATGTGGTGACTAGGGTTGTGACTATGATTGTTTTTAATCTTTGTCCTACATTGAGACTTTATTGAGTTGGTGGAAAGAAGACTACAAGTGGGCCAACCAAAGCCAGATATCTGACTTAGAAAAGAGTTTCAAGAGTCCAAATTCAGGCTGACATCAGAGTTATTAATGGGGGCTGTTCTTGGATGATGGGCAAAAGTTTGCACAGTAGTTTTAGGGGGTTTCGGAACTTTTGAAAATGGGCATATGGGTTTATTTGTTACATGGGTTCTCTTTCCCACTTGGCCAAATTCAGGTATGCTAACATCAGTTGAGGGTTGAGACAGATCACCTCCTTCCTAGAGTGGAATGGATCTGCAGACTTTGTTCTCTATGGGAGGTTGAGACCTTTCATTATCTTTCCTCCTATGAAATCAAAGGGAGATTTCACTATCTTTACAGGGGTTCAGACTGGTCTATATCAACCTTCTTCAGAGATTATGACCAGTGGCACCTTTCCTTATACATAACGGAGGCTTGTTCTCTAGGGCGAAATTTACTTCAGAGCTTGTCCACTACACAGACAGATTACTTCGTTCTTCCCTCCAGTATCGAGAACTAGCAGACAAATCACCCTGCTGGCACTCAATTGGACATCACTCAGATCATTCAACTCTCGTCTATGTAGCCCGTGCCACCCAAGCTCCTTTACACTTCAGGTCGAGGACTTCTAGAAGGATCAGAGCGACTTGAGAGAGTAACCTATCTTCCTAACAACACATAACCAACTTCTCTTCTACAAGAAGTTCCTCGGCCTTGGATATTAGGAGTGGCCTTCACTCCACCTTCATCTTGGGGAAAGTAATCTAATACCACCTAGGATCATTCCCAAGGACCTATCAGCCCAGGCCACTCTCCTGAGGACATTATTCAATTGACATTAGGTATGGACATCCACACTATTGGTTGAGAATAAATGGATGAGTGCAGCCAGTTCCTTCCTCTCTTGGTATCAGCTGTATCTCAACCACGGCTTTATCTTTTCATCGACTCTACTCTAGGGTTTTTATACCTCTAATCTATGTTATTTCATTTCCTTTCTATGGGCTTCTCTAGAAGAATGTGATCTGATTCTCTTTGACCTAGTTTGGTCTTTAGTGGAAATTAATATAAATTTCAATTTCTCAACCTTCTAACATATATCAGAATTTCTCAACCTTCTAACATATATCATATCTGAAGACCACTAATTCAAGTATCGATGAATTTCACAGAAATATAACACTACAGAAGATTAAAAAAAATAGAGCACTGCTTTAGACTATAGAGCATCCACGCTTTCGATATTAAAAATCTGTGAATTGCTTCAGTAATTGGTTTTTTGTTTTAATTTAAATATTTATATTCATGTTTATTTGCAAAAGTCTTTGAGGCCTATCTCGTCTACAGGAGTCAAGACCTCATCTTTTTTTCTTTCGAAATACTTCTTATAAAAACTTACTGCTGCTGCACTATGAGAAGTGTATTGATGCTCTCAAGTCAAAATCACTTAGGTCTTGCAGCTGGCCTCATCCACTCCCACTAAATAGGTTTTGAACCCATCATAGAATCAAAATTAATATTAAAATTGAAAAGCGAACTTAATCAGAATTTAATTGGAAATTTGATAATGATGTCGGGTATTCTTGTCACCAATGCCCTCCAATTTATGTTAGGAAAGTATGTTAAATATCTCATTCTATGTATTGCGGGCAATTTTAAGTTTCAGCATGCGTTTTGCAAATATAATTAGATGAGAAATATTGAGGAAATTATTCCATGACTAATTAGGGATTTTCTTTTAAAAAAACATCAGGCTCTTCACGAATGAATTAAAAAAAGGCTGAAGAATAAAACCAATATAATCTAGGGCATTTTCTACATGCAATTAATCACCACACAATTTAATGTTTATATGCAAAATTGATGAAAGCGGTAAGAATTCCAGAACTTACTGTAGGCAAAGCTATGGAGCTCCCCGCTATATAATCAGGCAACCAAAACCCTCTCTAAATAAGAAGGTGCTCTGAATGCCCTCCAGACGCCACCAAAATCTTCTGCTGCTGCCGGTAAAAGCCTTGGTATTCACTGCAATCACAGTATCAATATTCGCAATGGTGTGAAGTTAACCACAAAACAGAAATAATGGTGATATGAACCAAATTTATATATGAAGAAGCTATCGAATTCCAATACTCACTCTGCTATGCATGTCGTCGGCCTTTGAGAACTCGGACTGCACCATTTCAATCCGAGCCTAAATTTAAATATATGGGACAGTATCTACTTATATAGCCAGGACTGCATTTCACATCATCCCTTTTAGGTCTTCCTCCGTCGTATCACTGTGACTTTTCCTTTTAAATGTATCGAACTTTTATTAATGTGGATTTGATTCGCTACTCATCGTTTTATAGTGGGGTTCTCCTCCATAGGCCTCAACTAATTGCCTTTTCGAAGACTATAGCCCATCATGGCCCCCATGGGGACCATATTGATTCAGTGCATGCATGGTGTTTCAAAACTCACCAATAGCTTTGAACAATGACCTACAAATCACTGGTCATTAATGTGAAACTACTATCGACTAAAAATTGTAGATATATATGAGTGTTGGTATGGCCTTTAAGGTTATATGGAGTATATAAAAGTAGTGGTCAAACATGTGAAGCTTACATTGCATTTCTCACACACATATAAGTGGATTGAAGTTAATCGTCTTATTGCTTTTTGGGTCATATAATAATCATTAGGATAAAAAAATTGTCCAATGGGGTTGGATCCAATGGTGAGGAATGAGGAGTTTCTCACCATTGACCAAGGGTTAATTCTTGTAAGGGTTGGTTTGATCCCTTAAAGTTGTCATGGGGGAACCTAGGGGTAGTGGTCAAATGTGTGAGGCTTGTATTACACTTCTCATACTCTTATAAGTGGACCAAACCCCACTCGCTCATCATCCATCAGCCCTCACAATAACTGTTATAGTTAATTTTTTAACTAAGGTTGAATTCCAATAAGCATTGGTTCGAGCCCTTAACTTCGTTGTCATGGAGGAACCTAGAGGTAGTGATTGAAAGTGTGAGGCTTATTTGCACTCTTCATGCATACATGAGTGGATCAAAGCCCAACCTCTTGTCATCCTTGAGATAGAATAATAACCCTCTTCTTGATTAAAAATCCACCCTATTAAACTATCTTAGAAACCAATAATCCCACACCTTAACCATCTAAGTCTCAATTTGATTCAAACCCCCATACAACTGAACTTTCCATGGAGTGAACCTACTAGTCACTTCACGTGAGCATCCACTATAACAAGGACAAATTCATATATTCCTCAAGGGATAAATAACTATTATTCATTATTCATTGAAATGTTCTTGAGATATAATAGGAATGCATATAAATACACTTAGGGGGTGATAAGTCATGTCCTTGACAAAGCAAGGGTGTGACTTATCATTATACATATTAATGACTACATTACATGATAATTGTCTTATGATTATGATGACATGATATTTATTTATTACATTATGATAATGATCCAGATTGTATTGAGAACAAAATGAGATACAAAAAAAACTATAGTAGAGAACACATAAATATAGCGAAACCCAACTTCTATTAATGAACAAAATAACATAATATTGTAGAACACAAACTAGCTAGAATGATGAAAGCTTATCTCTGAAGAAAAAGAGATGTCGGATACACTCATTCGCAGAAAGATAATGCAATGGGTTGTAAGAATGGCCTTTTAACATAAAGAAAGAACCCTAAAGGTCCAAAACCGTAATCCTAAGAGGTGAAGCTCCAAAAGGTTTGCAGGCCTCGAGGTGGTTAGTTTATGCGTCAACTTCCCTGGGGTGCAAATTTTGCATACAATCTCTATTTGGAGTGTTTAGTAACTCATTGGAAAGATGTAATAAAAAAGTACAATTATTGGCAGGGCTTGGAAATGCCATCGGTACACTAGGTCCCCTGAATGGCCAAAAAACATCATTTAGGGCCTCAAAACAACCCCATAAGTTTAGGACTCAAAAATCATAACAAAAACGACCAAGATGGAGACTTGTCATGAGTCAGTGGAAGAGGTGGGTGGCCATCGGTATCCACCTAGATCATTCCTCCCCCCTTAGGAAACAATGGTCCCCATTGCATCAAGTTCCCTCAGGGGATGGGGAAACTTTTGCTAAAATTGATCATTAGTTAGCCACTTGCCTTGTTGAAGTAATTGTTTTGCTTTGACAACCTGATAGAGCTATATGTTTTGTTGGCGAGTGCCCTTCACCCTGGTGTCCATGATCTGATCAACTAGAGTATGTGCAATGCATTCAAGAACGAGTTTTGTAGGGGCTAATTGCTCAATCACCTTCGAGGTGTCTAGCAGAGGTGGGAAATATGGTTGAAGCAAATCCACAGTAAATACGAGGTGCATGCCAAGGAAATGAGGAATACTCAATTTGAAAGCATTGTCACCCACAACCTTGGTGATGGTGTAAGGCTTGTATTGGAGTGGTCTAAGCTTCATGTGGGGGCCTGTGAGGCACTCTTTCTGCAAATGCAACCACACCTTGTCACCAACTTGAAACTTGTGAGGAATGCGATGTTGTTCATGTCATTGCTTATACTTGGGAGTGGCCTTCTCCAAGATATCATGAACCTGTTGTTGGAGGTGCTAGATCTTTTCAACAAATTTGGCTACTTTTTCTACCTCAGTCTGAGCATGACATGACTATGTCGAGGAAGTTGGAACGGGAAGAGCTACATCAATGGGGGCCAATGGTTGGAATCCCAAGAACACTTGAAAAGGGTTGTGGCCAATAGAGTTGTGGAGGGCTATATTATAGCTACATTGAACATATGGGAGGCTCTCATCCCATGTACATGGATGCTTGGAGTTGTACATGCGCAAGATATGCACAATCATCATGTTGACCACCTCCATTTGTCCATCTGTTTGGGGATGAAAGGTAGTTGATTTGGTCAACTTGGTGTCCAACAAAGACCATAGGCTAGACCAAAATGTGTTGAGGAATCGATTGTACCTATCTAAAATGATGGTTTGTGGTAGCCCAAAATGAACCCAGACATGCACAAAGGAGAGTGTAGCAGTGGCCTTGACTGTGATACTCTTTTTACAAGGTGTCAAAACAACCATCTTAAAGAATTAATCGACAACCACAAAAAAAAAATCATAACCATGTTTGGTGTTAGGGACCTAACCTCCCTAACCCCTCATGTAGGTAGAATAATATATTTTCCATGTAATAAAGGTTGACATTAGTTTATAAGGCCTATTTAATAAATGAGAACAAGTCAATGTAAGAAGACCTAATAGAAGCTTCCGCTTCTAGACAGGTCTTCCACTTCTAGATAGATCTTCCACTAGAAGGTTCTTTAGAAGATAGAATTAGTATAAATAAGAGTAGGAGGCATGAGAAGCTTTGTCTTGGGAATTATTGCTATAAAGCATTGTTTTGTTCAAGGTTTCCCCCTCGAAGAGGCAAATGAACATTGTTTCCTATCAATAAAGGTATTATTTTGGTGTTGTGGTTTCATATATTGTGTCGTTCCGTTGTTATTCTCTACAACATTTATGTTTTCGGCTATTATAATAGATCTGATACCTTACAAGTGGTCTCAGAGCACTTTCCTTGGCAAAAAATTGTGGGTTACTTTTTTTGAGGGTAGAGACATGTTCTAGTGTCTTAAATCTATAGAGATGTGTCGTTTAGCACATAAATTCATAGTCGAGGGAGCATACACACAAGAACTACAAGTGGTACTTAAGCACACATTGTTGGCCA
Source organism: Picea engelmannii (assembly GCA_009831015.1). NCBI lineage: Eukaryota > Viridiplantae > Streptophyta > Pinopsida > Pinales > Pinaceae > Picea > Picea engelmannii. The sequence goes on from ML784354.1 coordinate 657,319, forward strand.
CCCTTGTAACCCATGTTGGTACCCTTTCGAGTGGTAGCACATCAGACAACACATGCATACAAATCAACCTAGATATCATGAAGCCCTCCATAGATACATCGATCGATCGCCCAACTGTTATAGTGCCACTGAGAACGACACTCGGGAATATACTCTCTAGTACCTAGGTAATCGAGTAGTACGACTAAGGGTACAATCTAGCCTCCTTAGTTGGTGCCTTGAGATATTGGGTCGAGTACTATTGTTCGACCCTACATGTATATCAAAGAGATATAACACGGGGAAAACCCTTGTCTGTAGAGACCCTAAACACCCTAACCCTTTGGACGAAAATAGAGCAAAAAAGGAACAAACAAGATCTATTGTTGTGCAACCTTGCCTCCTGCATTAAGGTTGCAAAATTCCTACACATTTCTTCTTGTTAAGAATCTAGCCCTTTTGCCATTGTAGTATTATTCAGATCAGAGTATAACTCCGCAGGAATAAAAAAAAGGTATAGTGGTCCCATCGGCACCCTTATTCAAGACCTATCCCATTGTATTCCTCTCTTCGCCCTAATCACAGTGGTACCTTTCATTTTCAAGCCCTTTTTTCAGTGGACCCGACCCCCTTCCTGGTGCCCCTATTTGCCACCTCTCGCATTATATTCCCCTTTTCTCCCTAATCATCGTGGTACCTATCACTTATAAGTCCTTCTTTTCTATGGTCCCACTCATCCATTTCCCTTATAGGCACCCCTCATATCCAAATGGCCACCACTCGCAACCTAGACCTACAAGCTTCCTCCACTCAGACCAAAGAATCCCTCCACCAAGTGACTTATGAGATTGCTTCCACCAATTCTCGCATTGAAAAATTAGAGACCCAAGTCCAACAACAATTTGATTCCATGGATGCCAAATTCATAGGATAATTTTCCACCCTCCATTCTGTTGGCAATCAGTTGTTAAATTGCCCCCAGGGCCCTTCCTCCTCAGACCAACCATCCCACTTAGATGGTGTCGATTCCTCCCATTCTATGATTTTTCAATCCAACTCCTTTCATCGTGACCCCCATCTTCCCCGAGTTGAGGTCAATAAATTTGATGGCTTCTGTAGTGTACCTTTTTCACTACCGAGGCTTTCAAACCTCTCTTTGACCAATCTGTACACGGACTTCTACATAACTCATACTGGAATTATATAACCACATCCAATTCAAGCAAAGTAATACATTTAACTCGGAGTAAAACATATGAATTACTGCTATATTCAATAAGCATTTAGCCTTATCATATTAATTCATATACACAGCAGAAAACATGATACATAAACAGCTCAGTCATGCAAAACATGATCAAAGCATAATTCAGATACTTATCTTTATCAATGGTGGAATCCACCAACCAAATGCAGGCCTTCCACGAACCTCCCAGTCGTAGACCGCACTGCTCCTCAACTCAACAGTGGGTCACCCCCGAGCTGGGACTGAGCTCCACCCCAGGGCAAGGAATCCAGGCTCAAGCTGAGGTTACAGGGAATTCAATCACACACAACCACCAGGAAGAACGCTCTCCAGGAATCTCCCACGCTCACTGCCCACAGACCCTCATTCCCCACATGCCTGTTCCACCCCAGGAGAGTGCACCTTCTCTGTCACCTGGACAGTCCTTCGGCTGCTAGTCTCCCTTACCTTGGGTTACAGGAACAGACCGGACCGGAAGTCTCTGGGTTTTGTGGCAGCTACAGGGTTCCTTCCAAGAGTTCTCTTCTTCCTTTGTGCACTCTCTCACCTGGAGGGAGTCACTCACAGGCCAACAAGCCTCACACAGTCCAGAACTGCGCGCCACAACAAACACAGGGAAAATATACATAGGCTTCCTAAGAACCAGTTTAGCAGTCACAGGATGTTCTCTCAGTCAAGATTTCAGAATAGGGCTTCACGCACAAGCTCGCTCAACTTTTCCTGGGCAAACAGAGACTCTTCCCCGAAATTGACATGGACATTTTGTTCAGGGAATGCACACACTGGTTTTCTCTCACAGACAGACTTCACGGCTCTGAACAAGGGTAAACACGCATTCTTCAGCACCCAACCCCGGTTTCCTCTCTGTAACAGACATATTCGAGGTCTCTTGCAGACTGGTTCGTACCCCTCCTGCTCAGGGCAGTCGGGTCGAATGGAATGTGAGAGATCCCCCTCACCGTTGTTCCTTTCCCGTTTTATTTGCATGCGTTAGGGTGGACATTTGTCACCCTGGGAACTGCATGTGTTTCACCGGCATGCGTTCCTCCCACCACTTGGGAAATCACGTGTACTTCCAAAAGGACTTAGGATAAAAACATATGATGCAAATATCTTTTTGAAACAATATTAAAATATTATTTCCAGGTTTAAGCCCCTAGGCTCATCACTTAGCCCCTTTCCCACCTTCCAGCCCCTAGTTCCTTGCCCACTCTGTGGACGCTCAGTCCCCCTTCACTCATTCATCGTGGTCGGTATGCACCTGGCGGTGTTTATATTTTATTAAATATTCTGCATACATACAAGTACAACAACATGCTCCTGGCCTTCAAACACTTAGGCTTCCTGGCCTAACAACCACATAAGCCTTCCATCTTATACAAAACTTGGCTCACCAGCCTATAGAACATGTTTACAATTCATTTCATATATCATGATTTGCAACGGGGCTCGGCCTTGGGGACACTACAATCCCCCTCCCCTTATTTTTGCATTGTCCTCAGTGCAGCTTTACACAGCATCTGCATGCCTTTCAAAATTTTCAAAAAGATGCGGGTACTCTGCCCGCATAACCTCTTCATGCTCCCATGTTGCGTCATCAGGACCGTACCAGGTCCACTGGACCTTTACAAGTTCTATAGCTCGATTCCAGAGTTGTTTGCTTTTCCTGTCCAATATGCAGGACACTTTCTGGTTCCACCTGAATCGCATTCCAATCGATTACATGATTAGCATCAGGTATATAGATTTCTTAAGTAATGAAATATGAGATACCTTAGGTACAGTCGTGGGTGCAGTAATGCAATCATTTATGCAATGTATATGTATGTATATACAAACAAATTCAATAACATTAAAACTGTATACAATATACACATCATATAATAAAATAGAGAATTGTACTTATCTTTTGAGTGAGAAGACCTCCCACCCCGGAGCAGAGCTATGACTCCATCGGGCAATGGCTTTCCAAGATAGCCATGGTCCACAATCCTTATCCACATGGTCTAGGCCAAGGTACCAGACCTCAGCAGCACTCCAACCATTCAAACCTCGGCAGTACTCCAACCAACGGTCTCTCATTCCCCACATGCCTGTTCCACCCCAGGAGA
>ML784354.1:676417-688289 GCA_009831015.1 Picea engelmannii
GAATAAGGCGGATGTAAGAAGACCTAATAGAAGCTTCCGCTTCTAGAAGGATCTTCCTCTAGATTCTTCTCTTAATAGACATATTTAGTATAAATAAGGGTCGAGGGTATGAGAACCCTAGCTTGGAGATTATTGTAATAGAGCGTTGCTCGATTGGAGGTTGCCCCCTTGAAGAGGCCTGTGAACATTGCTTTCTGAATCAAAGTGCTATTTCTATTGCTATTGTTATATCATTTATGTGTATTGTGAATATTATGCTGGATATTTTACTGATATTCTGCCATTTCTAGCATTTTATTTCTGTTCTGCATATTTTATATATCTGGTATCTTGCATTATGTCGTCAAACTCTAAATCTATCCACAGTTTGATTGTGGCGAGCCAAAAAAACATTATTTAGGGGCCCAAAACGGCCCTGGAAGTACAACAAGATGTGTTGACATGAAAACATACAAAATAAGCCAGTTGGATTAGGTGGGAGGCCACTAGTATCCACCTGGAAGATGTGTATGTCTTCAAACAACCCCGAAAATGTAGAACCCAGAATTACAAAGAAGTACAGAAGAATGTGATGCACTAAAAACTAATAAGAGGAGCCAGTTGGATTAGGTGAGTGACCACCAATATCCACCTGGATCAATCTTCCGCCCTTAGGAAGAAATGGTCTTCATTGTGTTGAGTTCCCAGGGGAGAGGGGAAATCATTTTCTGAATCTAAAGCTTGATGAGTTGTGTGCCTTGTTGGAGAAGTTGTGCTTCTTGGCTTATGGAAGATTGTCACAAACCCGTTGTTGGAGGGGTTGAATATATTCCACCAACCTGTTGTCTCTGGGTTGGATGGGGTATTGTGTAGGCACCATTGTAGGTGAAGAAACAATATCTTTTGTCTCTTTGAAAATTTGTTTTTGCTAGATAGAAGGTGTTGAGGCTGCAGTGGTTGTAGTGGTCTTTTGTACATCCTTTGAATAGACTGTGAAGATGATCTGGATTTTATGAGCAGAAAAAAATGACTACATATTATTAACAGGTTCTTAACACAAAATAATAGAGATACAGTAAAACTGGTTTTCTATTCAATAAGGAAATAAGATGAAACTGTAAAATGCAGCGGAAACAAGCTTGCTGGAATGGTGGCGGCTTATCTCTGAGAAGAGATGTGACGGTTGTTCTCATTCGCAAGAAGAACATTACAATGAGGCTCTGAAGGCCTTTTTACAATAAACAAGAATGCCAAAAACCCTAGACATTCAAAAACCTAACCCTAGGAGATGAAGCGCCAAAATTCATGTGGGCCCTGTTTGGGTAAGTTAGTACATCAACTTCCCGGGAACGTAACTTTTGCATACGATCTTCGTTTTAGGAGTATGATATCCTATTGGAAAGGTATCATCGAGGAGATTCATTTTGGGGGCTCAATCATTCCTTTGGCTATGTTTGAGAAGCTCGATCCCGAAAAACCTTCATTTAGGCCCTCAAAATGGCCCCGGAAGTTAAAACTGCTAAAATAGTAAATTGCCAAAATTGTCAGAAAACTGTTTTGAACTAGTTGGAGAAGGTGGGTGGCCACCGATATCCACTTGGATCAATCCTCCCTCCTTAAGAAGCAATGGTCTCTATTGCGTTGAGTTCCCCATCAGATGAAGAAATTTCTACTGAATTTGGCCCTAGGTGAGCCACTTGCCTTGGTGCAGGAGCTGCCCTGCTTTAGTGACTCGATAAAGATGGATCCTTTGTTGTCAAGTGCCCTTGATCTATGTGTCCAAAATATGATCATTAGATGCCTATTGTATGCAGTTGGGGTTGATCTCTATTGGTGTCAATTGCTCTGCTACGTTTGAGGTGTCCAATAATGGTGGAAAATAAGGGCGACGGAGATCCATGTTGAACACTGGGTGCAGGCCAAGGAAAGGAGGAATGTTGAGTTCAAAAGCATTATTCCCCATGGCCTTGGTGATGGTGTATGGCCCATAACAGAGTGGGCAAAGCTTCCTATGGGGTCCTATAAGGTGTTCTTCCTGCAAGTGTAACCAAACTTTGTCGCCCACCTGAAACTTATGTGGCACCCGATGTTGATCATGGTGCTACTTGTACTTGTCATTGGACTTCTGTAAGATATCTTGAACCTATTGGCAAATTTGTTGGATCCACTCAATGAACCGGGTGGCTTTGTCAGCTTCAGTTGGAACAGGAGATGAATCGGTTGAGGTGACCGCAAGGGGAAGTGCAACATCTATGGGACCCAATGGTTGGAATCCCAACCCCACTTGAAAGGGGTTGTGGCCAGTTGAGCTATGTAGGGCTCAGTTGTATGTTGGACATAGGGAAGGATCTCATCCCATGTATGAGGGTGATTTGAATTATACATGCAAAGGATATGCACAATCATTCAATTTACAACCTCAGTTTGGCCATCTGTCTGGGGGTGGAATGCCGTGGATTTGGTGAGTTGGGTGTCTAGTAGTGACCAGAGGCTCAACCAGAATGCTCTGAGAAATCGACTGTCCCAATCTGAAACAATGGTTTGTGGGATTCCAAAATGTACCCAGACTCATTCAAAGAAGATCTTGGCAGTGGCCTCTGTTGTGATGTTCTTGTTGCAGGAAACCAGAATCGCCATCTTAGAAAAGCGATCAACAACCACAAAAACATAATCATTTATTTGCTTGATTGAAGGGAGGCCCGACATGTAGTCAATTGAGATGGATTCCCATGGCCTTTTAGGAGTATGAAGAGGGGTGTACATTCCTTGTTTCTTAGTGGTCGGTTTGGCAATAGCACATGCAATGCAAGACCTGATATACTTGTTGACCTCCTGTTGAAGTTTCAGCCAATAGAAATGTTTATGTAGCATCACCACTATCTTTTCGACGCCGAAGTGTCCTGCCAACCGACTGTAGTGGGATTCCTAGATCATCTTTACTCGCTCTTTTGATGGAAGAAAGATATGGTGTAGATGACACAACAACCCATCCTGAAGATGGAAATTATCGACAACTGCATTTGTACCCAACATTTGGTAGGTGGTGGCGTAGTCTGGGTCTGTCTCATAGATTTGGGGCCATCCATAGGTCTCATGGCCACATGAGTCTAACATTGTGGTGAGTGTTGCGATTGGCAGTCTGCTGAGGCAATCAATGATGTGATTGGTGCTTCCTATTTTATACTTGATGTTGAGGTGGAACTGCTGCAAGTATGTGGACCACTTTTGATGGTGATCATTCTACAATTTTCTTTGTGTCTGCATGAACTGCAGTGGCTTATGATCAGTGTGGATGACTGTCTCTTTACCAATGGAGTACATTTATTTGTTGTAAGTAGGGTACTTACAAACAACATCTGATAGTGTCTCACTATGATAGGCCATGGGGTGGTCGTGCTGAGTGAGAATGATGCCCACCGCATAGTCTGAAGAATATGTCTCGATCTCAAAGGGTTGTTGTAGTTCTGGTAGTGAAAGTACTAGGGTTGAGCACAAGCGCTACTTCAAATCATCGAACGCTTATTGTTGGGACTGGCCCCATGCAAATTTTTCCTTACCACCACCCCTGGTTATTTGGCTGAGGGCCCATGCGATATGGGAGAATCCCAACACGAACTTGTGATAGAAATTGGCAAGGCCCAAGAAGCTCCGAAGCTCAGTGAGTGTGGTTGGGGTTGGCCAATCACGAATGACTTGGATCTTGGATGGATCCACATGTACACCATGTTGATCAATTATGTAGCCCAGGTAATGGACCTTGTCCATGTCGAAGGAACATTTTTCCAAGTTGGCATATAGCTTGTGTTGTCATAGGGTGTGTAGAACATGCTAAATATGTTGCAAGTGTTCAGACCAAGTCTTATTGTAAATGAGAATGTCATCCAGATACACCACTACAAAAGTATTGGTGAATGGTCGTAGGATATTGTCCATCATCTTCATGAAAGTGGTTGTAGCATTTGTCAAACCAAAGGGCATGACCAACCATTCAAAAAGGCCTTCCTTTGACTTGAAGGTGGTTTTCCATACATCTGTCTGTTCTATCAGGACCTGGTGGTAGCCAAACTTTAGATCAATCTTACCAAAGTATTTGGCCCCCATGAGTTGATCAAGGAGGTCGTCAATTTGTGGAATTGGGTACCGGTTTCTGACTGTGATTTTATTTAGAGCCTAGTAATAAATGCAGAGTCACCAGGTTCCATCTTTCTTCTGTACCAGCATGATCGGGCTCCCGCAAGGTGATGAGCTGGGACGGATGTGCCCCTTGTGGAGCAATTCTTGGATTTGTCACTTAATCTCCTCATTTTCTAACAGAGAGTGGAAATAGACTATCCCATTGGGTAGCGGTGTGTCGGGGGTCAGATCGATGGGGTGATTGACCTGACAGTGCAGAGGTAGCTCGATAGGTGAGGAGAAGATATCTAAGTATTCTTCCATGAACTTATCTACTTGCTTCTGTTGTGTGGAGAGGTCGGCTGCAGAGACCCTGGATGTGGCTATGATCTTTCGTTTATTCTAAGAGTGAATCACAAAGAAGACAAAATTCCCCATCTGAGAGATGACCTTCCTACATTTCTTAGTAGAGATCAAGGAAATAACACTAGGTGCGATTGCCTTAGGTATCCTGTACAATTTTCTGTTCAAAGTAATAATACAACTATGAAGCCTAGACTCATATACAACATGACGTTTCCATAAATAAGGTTGGCCCAAAATAACATCACAAACTTCGAGAGGAGCAACATCACACAATACCTCGTCTTTGAAGGGCTTGATGTCATACGACAGTCGACATTGTTGGCTGATGCAGAGATCGCTTCCTTGGCAGAACCATCCAATGGTGTAGGGTTGTGAGTGTGGTATTTTCGGCAGTGAGTGTGGTATTTTCGAAAGGGACAACCGCTTGATGACCTCTGCTGAGATGAGATTCTTTTGGCTACCGCTATCCACGATGAAGTGCAACGGGGTTCCTTTTACCCACATCTGTGAATGGAAGAGGCGTTCTCCTTCTTCTGGCTCGTCTGGTTCACCAGGCTGGAGCTTGGTGGTAGAAATGGTGGCATTGGGTTCCACGTCAATGATCTGTCTTCCCCTTTCTAGTTCTATCTCAAAGTCTGAACCCGCATCTAATTCAGAGGCTTTCACTTCGACCATCAGTGACTTCTTTGAGCGACAATCAGTAGTGTTATTCCAAGGGCTCTTATGGAAGTCACACCACTTCTTGGTATCTTTCTTTGTCTTTCCTGTGTCCTTCTTTTCTTGTGGCTTGGACTGGTTGTCCTGATACTGTCCATATTTGATCTGTCCTTTGTTCTGTGGGTTGGGGCTGCCCTTTTCTGGCTTTTGTTGTGAGGGGTTCCCAAGCCCAAATTGCCGCGTCTTTTGTTTGAGCTTCTGCTTGATTTTGACGGCATATTGGTAGGCCATGCCCAAGGATGAGATGTCCAAAAATTCTATTTCGGTTTAGATGTATCTATGCAGAGTGTCGTGATACTTGAGCACTAGATGTCACTCTAAATCTTTGATACCTAGCTTGGTGTGCAAGATATGAAAGATATTTGTGAAATCTAGCACTGCTTGGTCTCTTTCTTGCTGCAGTTTGGTCCATTTGGTATAGAAGTCATTATAACTTCCAACAGGGTAGTATTGTTCCTTAATAACATCCCTGAAGGATTCCCAGGTGGTCATGACTGTAAATAATGAGGGTTCCTCTATTTCCTTTTGCTCACAGAAATTTTCCCACCAATCTTTGACATGGGGAACGAATTTGAGGAGTGCAAAAGTAATATTTTCTCTATTCGAAAAGTTATGGACAGAAAAATACCCTTCTATTAGATTCAACCACTTGGCTACAACATATGCATCTATATGACCTTAAAATATAGGAATATCGAAGTTTTTTTGTACCTTGAAGGGGGTGGCGCCTTCGCTCAAAGAAGGTGCGTTACCTGTTGGTAGTCACCGAAGGATTTGCGCGAAACTATCCATCATCTCGTTCCTTTGTTGCATGAGGGCTTCCTCAATCAATAGTTTGAAAGGATCTCTTGTCCCGTCATCTTTCTTTTCTCCTGCCACGAGAGATCGCTTGGGCGTGCGAGAGATTTTGTCCTCAAGAGAAACAAGCTCAAGACCCAACTCTTTGTACTCCAACCTCGTTGGGGACATGCATTAAGATGACAAGGAGCAGACCCCTCTGATACCACTGATCTAGATTTTATGAGCAGAACGAAATGACTACAGATTATTAATAGGTTCTTAACACAAAATAATAGAGATACAATTTTCTATTCAATAAGGAAATAAGCTGAAACTATAAAATGCAATGGAAACAAGCTTGCTGGAATGGTGGCGGCTTATCTCTAAGAAGAGATGTGACGGTTGGGATCATTCGCAAGAAGAACATTAAAATGAGGCTCTGAAGACATTTTTACAATAAACATGAATTCCCAAAACCCTAGACATCCGAAAACCTAACCCTAGGAGATGAAGCGCCAAAAGTCATGTGGGCCCCATTTGGGTAAGTTAGTAATCAACTTCCCAGGGACGTAACTTTTGCATACGATCTCCGTTTTAGGTGTATGATAACCCGTTGGAAAGGTATAGTCAAGGATATTCATTTTGGGGGCTCAATCATGTATTTGGATATCATTGAGAAGATCAATCATGAAAAACCTTCATTTAGGTCCTCAAAATGGCCCTGGAAGTTAAAACTGCTAAAAATAGTAAATTGCCAAAATTGTCAAAAAACTGTTTTGAGCTAGTTGGATTAGAAGAGGATGAATTTTGCAGTATGAGAGATTACCTTATGGTGTTTTTTTGGTGGAGAAGTAGTCGAAACTACCTCTGGTATCCTGTAGAGCTGACCTCCCAGAGTAATAATAACACTACGGGGTCTAGACTCATAGAAAACATGATGCTTCCACTTATATGGTTGGCCCAAAACAACATCACAGACATCAAGAGGGAAAATATCACACAATACCTCATCCTTGAAGGGATGGATGCCACAAGACAGGCGACACTGCTGTCTAACACGAAGATCTCGTCCGTGGTGAAGCCACCTGATGTTGTATGGCTACAGGTGTGGTGTTGTCAACAACCCCAATTGTTTGATGACCTTAGCTGAGATGAGGTTCTTTTGGATGTCGTTATCAACAATGAAATGCAATGGGGTCCCCTTCACCCACATCTTTGAATGAAAGAGGTAATCCCCATCTTCAGGATCTACTAGTTCTTCTAGCTGAATTTTTGTGGTTGTGATAGTAGCAGTGGGGTCTGTGTCGATGATATATCTGTTTTCAATATTTTCTGGATCTGATTCTAAATCAGGGTTTGACTCCGTGTCTTTGACCTCGAACACCAATGATTTTTTCGAGCGACATTCATCAGTGTTGTGCCAGGGGATTTTGTGGAAGTCACACCACTTCCCGGTGTCATTCTTCATATTTACTTTACCCTTTTTTCCCTTTGTCTTGGACTATCTATCTAGAGGTTGTTGGTTAAAGCCATCTTTACCATGCTTTGGTTGTTGTATATTTGCAGACCTGAATTCCCATTTTTTCTGGTGCCTAAATTTATGCTCGATTTTGACAGTGTATCGATACGCAGCTCCCAATGATGAGATGTTTAGGAAATCCATTTCAGTTTGAATGTACCTATGTAGAGCTCCATGGTATTTTAGAACCAGATGTCACTCGTAGTCTTTGATATCCAGCTTGGTGCACAAGGTATGGAAATTATTTGTGAACTCCAACACTGTTTGGCTCTTCTCTTACCGCAGTGTGGTCCATTTCATGTACTGGTCTTCATAGTTATCAACATGATAGTATTGTTCTTTGACCGCAACCACAAAAAAATCCCAAGTGGACTCAACCCCATATATTCCAGATTCCTCCGTGGAACTTTTCTCCCAGTAAGTTTCCCACTAGTGTTTGACATGGGGGAGAGCCTTGAGGAGTGCAAAGGTGATCTTTTCCCTCTGGGAATTTTTTTGAATAAAGAAATAACCTTCTAATAGATTAAATCATTTTTCTGTGGCATCTCCATATATCTGACCTTCAAATACAAGAATATCAAAATTAACTTGTACCTTGAAGGTAGAGGTTCCTCCAAAATGGTCGCTTGATGAATATGCGCCTATTGCTATCGACAGGCGTTGAAGAATGTGTGCAAAATTCTCCATCATTTCGCCCCTTTGTCGCATGAGAGCTTGCTCAAGCAACATGTTAATAAAATATTCTACTCTGCCATCTTACTTTTATGCCACCATCAATGGTTTCTTGGGCGTGCAAGAGTGATTTTCCTCAAGAGAGACAAACTCGAGACCCAACTGGCTATACTCGGACCTCGTCGGGGACATGCACTGAAAAATGATTAAGAACAAACTGCTCTGATACCACTGATCCAGATTTATTTTTGGAACAAAATGAAAGCAGAGAAATTACAATGAAATATTCACGAAAATTTCCAGAAATAGAGAAATACAACAATACTTGATTTCTATTAATGAAAGAATTGTAAAGAGACTGTAAAAATACAGAGTGCAATATTCTCTAGAATGGTGGCATCTTTATCTCTAAGAAGAGATGTGACGGCTACACTCATTCACTAGAAGATGATTACAATGAGGCTCTGAAGACCTTTTATGATAATTAGGAATGTCAAAACCCTAGACATTTGAAAACCTAACCCTAGGAGATGAAATGCCAAAAGTCATGTGGGCCTTGTTTGGTTAAGTTAGTACATTAACTTCCCAGGGTCATAACTTTTGCATATGATCTTCGTTTTAGGCGCGTGATAGCCCATTGGAAAGGTCTTTTCGAGAATTACACATTACATTATCAAAATATAATCCAATCTACAATTTGACTGTGGCGAGCCAAAAAAACACTGTTTAGGGGCCCAAAACGGCCCTGGAAGTACAACAAGATGCATTGACATGAAAACATACAAAATAAGCCAATTGGATTAGGTGGGAGGTCACTAGTATCCACCTGGAAGATGCGTAGGGCTTCAGAAAGCCCCAAAAGTGTAGAAACTAGAATTACAAAGAAGTACAAAAGAACGTGCTGCACTAAAAACCGACAAGAGGATCCAGTTGGATTAGGTGGGTGGCCACCAATATCCACTTGGATCAATCATGCTTCACCCACCGTTGGGCATTTAGGATTTACCACAACCTATGAAAGGGTCAAACATTCTTTTTTATGGTATGGTATGAAGCAAGACATTTGCACCTGTGTAGCTAAATGTGATGTATGTCAATGCAACAAAGGAGAAATAGTAAAATCCCCTTGAACACTCCAACCCCTTCCAATTCCCCCTTCTATTTGGCAAGATATCTCTATGGATTTCATTGTGGGCATCCCTAAATCCAACAACAAGACAATCATCATGGTGGTGATTGATTGGATTTCCAAATATTCTCATTTATATGCTCTGCAAAATCCCTTCATCACATCCACACTGGCCCAAGTTTTCATGGACAATATCTTCAAACTTCATGGCATGCCACATTCTGTTGTCTCTGACAGGGATCCCACATTCACCAACAATTTTTGGCAAGAATTGTTCAAGATCTAGGGCATCGCCTATCATCTCTATACTGATGGGCAAACTAAAATTGTCAACAAGTGCCTGGAAACATATTTAAGGTTTTTTGCATATGACCGCCAACATCAGTGGGCTCAGTGGTTACCACTAGCTAAATGGTGGTACAACACATCTTACCATACAACCACTCGCATGACTCCATTCGAATCAGTATATGGACAAAAGAAACCATAAGTTATCTCATACATGACTGGTGTCTCTAAGGTTCAAGAGGTTGAGAAAAATATTATAGTACACGAGGCCATTCTCCGTACCCTCAAAGACAATTTGGTGATGGCTCAAAATCCCATGAATCAACAAGTCGATCAAGGTCATTCTGAACGTCAATATGTTGAAGGGGACCATGTGTTTCTTCATCTACAACCTTAGAAGTAGACTTCAGTCAAAGATAAACATTGTCAGAAGCTTACTCCCAAATTTTATGGTCCTTATTCCATTCTCAAGCATGCGGGGCTTGTCGCCTACCAGTTAGCTCTGTCTATTTATTATAAGCTCTGTCATGTTTTTCATGTCTCATGATTAAAGAAGGTGATTGGAACGAAGTGCCAAAATCAAACCCGTCTCCTTGATTTGGATGAAGAAGGTTCCATTTGGTTACAACCCCGAGCAGTCTTGGACTGGTGTGAATGTCGTCTCCATTATTGCACCATCGAGGAAGTGTTAGTGCAGTGGAAAGATACAACTCTAGAAGATTCCACCTGGGAGCTTGCTACCATTCTACAACAATTTCCTCATCTCAAGCCTTGAGGACAAGGATATTTTCAAGGGGGAAGGCATGTTAGGGACCTAACCTCCCTAACCCCTCATGTAGGTAGAATAATATATTTTCCATGTAATAAAGGCCGACATTAGTTTATAATGCCTATTTAATAAATGAGAACAATTCAATGTAAGAATACCTAATAGAAGCTTCCACTTATAGAAATATATTTCGCTAGAAGGTTCTTTAGAAGATAGAATTAGTATAAATAAGAGTAGGAGGCATCATAAGCTTTGTCTTGAGAATTATTGTAATAGAGTGCTGCTCTACTAGAGGTTTCCCCCTCTATATAAAGGCATTATTTTGGTGTTGTGGTTTCATATATTGTGTTGTTCCATTGTTATTCTCTGCAATATTTATGTTTTTGACTATTATAATAGATCTGGTACCTTAAATTTGGTGGAGGGAAACCCTGACATGTAATCCATGGAGACAGACTCCCAGAGCTTGTCTGGTGTGGGGAGAGGAGTGTACAACCCCTACTTCTTAATGGATGTCTCAGTGATGGCACAAGCAGTGCATGACTTGATGTACTAGTTTATGTCATGTCGAAGTTGGGGCCAATGGAAATGCTTATTAAGTATTGTTACTGTCTTCTCCATCCCAAAGTGCCCTGACACCCGACTATAATGTGCCTCCTAAATTAACTTTGCATGCTCGATTGAAGGAACACACAGATGGTCGAGATATCACAAGAGTGCATCCTGAAGGTGGAATTACATAACTTATTTCTCAACACTCAGGGTCTAATAAGTAACAGTGAAATCAGAGTCATTCTTGTATAATTGTGGCCACCTAGAAGTATCATTCACATAGGAGTTAAGAAATGTGGTGAGGGCCACAATCGAGGTCCAAATGAGGTAGTCAAAAAAATGATTGGTGTTTCCCTTCTTGTACTTAACACTCAGGTGGAATTGTTGCAAGTATGTGGACCATTTTTTATGGCGATCATTTTGTAGCTTTCCTTGTGTCTGTATGAATTACAGAGGCTTGTAATCTGTGTGGGTGATTGTTTCCTTGCCTAGAATGTAATGCTTCCATTGTTGGAATTCCTAAACAATGGAGTACATCTCTTTGTCATAGGTGGGATACTTGTAAACAACATCAAACAAGTATTTCACTATGGTAGGAAACCAGATGTACCTACTGAGTGAGGATGACACCCATAGCATAATGAAAAGCATTTGTCTTGATCTCAAATAGTTGTTGTATATTTGGAAATGTGAGGACTTGTTTGTGCAAGATATTTGGTGAAATATTGTAGCTGGAATAAGGTCAAGTGAAGCTTGTGCAACACTAAGGACAACCATCGAGAATCAGGTTCCTTTCTCTACTTCTTTACATTTATTTATTATCATGAATGTGAGTCTTAGGAAAAAAAGATTAGTTTTCTATCTTTTTGTCTATTAGTGAGTCTCACCCACTCACTGAGAGTTTTCTTGCTTAGTCCATAGGTAGTTTTTTTCCTTTGACATTTTTCCCATTCATTAACTTTTTCCATGTCATTGTCACCCCCCTTTA
>ML784354.1:688320-703889 GCA_009831015.1 Picea engelmannii
TATATATATATATATATATATATATATATACATACATACATACATACATACATACATACATACATGGGTTCCTTAGGCCTTATTATGCCCTCAAATTTATCTCTGTGGCACACATCCATAGGTTGATGTGATTAGGGGTCCCTTCTCTATCCTTTGGTTTGCATGACCCTATGGTTGTGTCCCACCTAGAAATGTAGTGCACATCTTGCAATTGTGGATGCCCAACATGTAGGTATTTATTGGCCCCCTCGACCTTCCCAATTGTAAACTATTGAAACACATGGTACTTCTACGATGATTGTGAAGCTTGAAGCCTAATTTCTAAAACCACTCTTTGGGGCTCTACAAAACACTTACCATTATTTCCTATACCACCTCCCATGTAACATGTTGTGGTGTCCCCCTTGAACATGCGGAACCCATCTAGCAATTACGGAGGCCCAACCTACAAGTCTTTAACAAGCACCTCACCCTACACAATTCTACATCACCTAGACATGTGGCACTTCCATAACAATTGTGGAGACCCACATCTAGTTTTCAATACCACTCATCAGTGTTCTACAATACCACTTAGATCCTTCACAAAAACACTATTACGCTTATATCATATTTTTTACCCTGCTTTTGCGGATTCCACCTATTCGCTCCATCCAATATAGCATTTCGGGTCTACTTCAATAGAACCATGATCATCTTGTAGCCCTCCTTATGATTTTTTCCCTTGAAAATTAAGTCCCATTTCTTTTTTTATTAAAATTGATGCTTGGACTTTGGCCATGTCAATTACAACTCAACCACCATGAATTTGCAGGTATGGATTCCCAACCTCAAACACCTACAAATTTAATTAATTTTAAAACATAATTCTAACACCATTGTTGTCAATTTTGAACTCAGTGACTATCAAAATTGGGCACCCTTACTAATTTTCACAATTCAACCATTTTTTCATAGAATCAAACTCTGAAATTTGAAATTACATGCATTTTGTCTCCATAACTTGTGTAAATATTCCAACAATAATCTATCTTGAGATATGAAATGGATTAATGGCTTTGTCATTTTCCCCAATTATTCTCCATGAGGCATTCTATCAAACCCATAAGTCACAAATCACTCTTTCCCCAATTTTGATTGAAACCTTTGGTCAAACACTTTGTATGCAAATAATAATTATTCCCCATACAGTTTCATTCCAACCCCACAAAGCATTGAAATTTCAACTAGTAGCTTTGATACCATACTATAGCATACCCAATCCCATCTGTACTTGTATTAAGGTGATGTGGTACTAAAAAACAACACCAATTTTCTTTGACACCATATTGTAATGTAGCTAGTCGCCTAATTAAGTTGTAATCAACATTATAACATTATCAGTAGAATAAAATTGCCTATTGTTTACCCAAAAATCTACTTTGGGCTCAAGATGATGTCTCTCATTTTATCTTTGCAAGCTAGCATGGGGGTTGCTCCAAGCAGCCTATTAAGCTCTAGTTCCAATCAAAGATAGTGGAAGGAGTCATAGTTACTATGGCCCTTTCCCATTGGGCCATTAAAGAGTATCATTAGGTTACCTTCAATGGTTCATTCGAGCACATAGTGGCTTATCAGACTCTAGAAGAGTATCAATCATTGATTTAAAGTCACTTGGTCTTAATTCAAGTTAGTTACAGGGTTCACATTTCGGTTTGGTCAGTGCCTCAATTATCAATTAGAGGGTTAGTAGGGATAAATGGATTTAAGATTTATAGTGTTCCCTAGCTTACTATCATCAATTGGGAATCTCCACAACAATCATCAATATCATTATGTCCAACATCTTGTCCACACCCAAGCGGGCTCGATCCAGACTTGTTCGACTTGTTTGAGAACCATAATATTTTTCCACTAGTGGAGGTCATCTTAAGATTATTTTCAAGTTCTAAAACCCTTCCATATCATAATTACCTATGTCAAGGCTGCTCAATTCAAATTTCATGTGCTAAGGACTTAGTTTGCAAAATTATCAACGTTGGCCCCTTTCGTTGGTCACTAGGTGGGTCCCATATGAAAATGATATTTCATAGAAAATAAAATGAAATATGTTCATTTTGTAGAAAATCCAGTGGTTGTAGGGTTCAAGATAATATTTCTAACAAGCTATCATTTACTTGATTCTGAGTTCATATGACTAGTCTATGAAGCACACAAATTTCACACCTCCTAAATGACCAAATTCCATAGTTGTGACTTCCTTATCAGTTTATGTTAAAAAATATGACTTAAAAGAAAACAAAATCACATATTTGATGTAGGGTAGTGTGAGACATTCCAATGGTACATCACATGCCAATTTTTAACTCATGGTTGTTGAGAACTGACCTTTGCAATTTTAGGACTAGTTTCAAAGGCCAATTTGGTGACAGTGGGTCAAGGTTTAATCTTTCACCCACTTCATTGCCACTATAGCATTAATTTTCAAGACAAAATCTTCATTTTAAATCATTTTCTATTCAATTAGATGTGTATTTATTACAATGTATTAACATTCTTTTCTTTTAAATTTACAACCCTCTAACTAAGGAACCAATTAAAGTTTCCTTTGCACATGGTGGTTATGCAGCCCAAAAAGAGCTTCAACCCTCTTCCTCTAGGCTGAGTAGTGTAAATTAATTTCGTTATAGTATTTATTCAATTTCATAAGTGCCATAACACTCAAGTTGAAGGCTAAAGGCACATAACCTTATGATTGGGTGATGGTTGGGTTTCCTTGCCATCATACCTATTGTGGTTAGCGTCAATTTTAGTAGGGAGGGTGAACCAACATTATTTTCTTGTGTATATTGTTGCTCATTTTCAAGTTGTTTCCCCTAAAGGGACCTGTACATAAAAAGAAAATAAAAAACACCCAAAATTACAAAACCCAAAAACATCAGAAAACAAAAAGGTAAGGGTCCTCTCCATGAAACAAACCTATATGTGTGTGTGTGTGTGTGATAATTATATAGATTTTAATTATTCAATTTTGTTTACCAAGAGACACACTTGTGAAAGAAATACATGATCTTGCCACATGGATGACTTAGTCTTTTCATTTTTGCATTGTCAAATTCTAGAATTCTAAGAGTCAAAGCCAAGAAATCCTCATCAAGGACACACACACACACACACACACACACACACACACACACACACACACACACATGCTATGTGATAATTAGATAGTTTTTAATTATTCAATTTTGTTTACCAAGAGACACACTTGTGAAAGCAAGACATGATCTTGCCACATGGATGGCTTAGTGTTTTCCTTTTTGCTTTGTCAAATTCTAGAATTCTAAGAGTCAAAGCCAAGAAATCCTCATCAAGGACCCCTAAGAATTTTTCTCTGCCTTGTATTGATTGATTGAGCTTTCCTCGAATTGATCTCATTCGATAAATCTCATGGTTTCAAACTTTGAATAGTTTAGCTAAGCTCCAATAAGCTCAACTAAACTCCCTCAGGGGGTCTTGAGCCTCTTTCTTTGTGAAGGTATCCTTCTTCCATCCAGGTGACTTTAAGAGCCTAGAAGTGTTAGTGACGAGAAGGGGCTAACCCCTCCTCTTGTAAAATGCACGGGGAACTCATTGTTCTAATCAAGTGGTGTATGCTAAGTCACCCATTTTATACTAGGAGGAACAATTGCAAGATAAAATGTGAGCTTCATCGGGAGGACCTTCACAACAGAATGACAACCTTTCTTGTTGATTAACCAATTTGAAATCTAAAAAATAATACATGGTTAAAGCCTCAAACCTTTCATCAATCCACCCAATACCCGAGTAAACTTTTATTTTTCAGCCAATTGCATCTTTTTAAGAGCTGGAGCAACCTATTGAAGGGTTGGAATTGAACTTTTAGACCTCAAATTTTATACTCATCCCTTCTTTAAATTACTTGGACCCCTTTCTCGGGAACTCTAAGCAATTTTAGGCTTATTTTCAAGTCATTTGAGGCACAAACAATGTGTTATTCATAATTTATATCCATATTAAATGGCATGGATGTAGGTTTCTGAAGTAATTTTGACTCTTAAATTCTAGTATTTTTGTATAGTCCATTCACCGAATAATTGTTTTAGATGTCAGTCTACCCTGAGAACTAATTTCAATCATTTTTCCTAGGCCCCAAGGGAGAAAATAACTTATTGTTTTCTTTTATTAGTTTTTTGGTCCAAAAATTAGTGAGTTCATTTTCTCACCCATTATCCATAAATACCACCCCCAATACTTTTCAACCCTCCAAGGAGATGAGGGAGGACAATACCCAAGTGGGTGGTCCTAAGAGATCTTGCACACAAGTCCCTCACCTCCCCTTCTTCCCCTTTCATCGCCTTATATATCAGGACCATCTAAGGTGTGGGTAGCCTTTGCCTTGTATTGAGCTACCAAAGAGGCTGTAACCGACATGACCGCTGGATAGGTGGGATCCATCTCAACAGACATATTTTTCTTATAACACATCCCTTTTCTAGTGAATCCAATGGAAACACTTGAAAACCTCATTTTTTTTTGCTTGTATCCATAACTTTTACCAAGGATCGAACCCATAATCTTTGGTATACTTTCTTCCAATCGCTTCCCTAGTCATTTCCTCCATCTTTTGACATCGAAATACACGACAAGGTCATCAAGAAATTCATTGAATTTATTTGGTAGGTGTTATAGTTCAGTTTGCTTGTTAATTCTACTGGATTGGGGAGCCATAAATACCATCAAGATTCCTTTTCTCATACCTTGTCAATATCTGACCCTAATTATTCAACCTCATTTGGGCAATCATCAATTGTTATATCTTACTTTTCACTTGGAGAATAACTGAAACAAAATTTCAAGTTTAGTTGGGTTACTTTAACACCTTGTAAAAAAAAAGGATCATTGTTGTGGTACATCTCTTGTAATCAATATACATTACCTAATCCACTTGCAACATGGTAGGGAAGAAACATCCTAAGACTAGGGAAACCATGTCCCTCGGGATTACAAGAAGCCAAAGTTTTCAAAACAAAGTAAATAGTGAGATACATACATTTGGGAAACTAGAGAAAATTATTACTCCTACCATACAAGCCGACACACCCTCTTCCTATTCTCTTGTTCAAAAATTCATACTAAAACAAACACTAGTTAATCCATCAATAATTACAAACCCTTAATTTATTCCCATAATTGTTCTAACAATTGTTGTTGTTCCTTCAACATATATTCCATTGGAAATGCCTTGGCAACCCAAGACCCCTTGGCCTTGGCCCAACCTTTATATCACATACTTGTGGATACACCAATTGGATTCCTAAGTTCAATGGCACTGATCCATTAAACTCTAAGAAGAACAAACAAAACTTTTAGCATTAGTACTCATGGACATAAAAACTCCTAATGTCATCATTAGATTGTTCGTGATAACCTTTAAAGGGGAAGAGGAAAAAAAGTATCACTTACTTCCCAATTATACTATCTCTGATTGGGACACTATGGCCCAAGAATTCAAGAAACACTTCCAAGGAGTCGATGAAGTGGCTTCTATATTCGAGGATTTCACAACAATATCCATTCACGAGGGAGAGCCAATTCTTAATTTCAACCAAAACTTTAGCTCCACCTTTGGTAGAATCCAACCCGTTTCACAAACATCTGGAAACAACTTGTTTCATTACTACATGATCACAATGAATCCAAATGTAAAATACATGTCAAAGACAAATCATTAATCACTTTAGATGCAGCCAAGCCTAGTGCCTTATAGATTGAGAAAAACATGGAGGAATCCCATATTGTTTCCTCATATATAGCACAACCCTATTTTAACGAGAGGCCTATGGATGAAGTTGTTAAAAATGAGAGTCCTTGATATGAGTCTTTACCTACCAAAACTTCGAGGAGAAAGTTATAAAACACTAAAAATATTAATGAACATGAATAATCAAATCCTTTCCTTGAATAAAAAAGTGAATGACTTGCAGTTTATTGCACCTACAAGATCAAGATCTCTTATTCCCCCTCCTAGGAATAATATTGTTGAAGTGGATTGATGCCAATTTTGTCAAGACTTCCATGATCCCAAGTATTGTTACTCATATACATGCCACTTGGAATTGTCTGAGGCAAGCAAAGCACCTTTACCCTTGATTAATAACAAAATTATCTCCACTTCTCAAAATGATCAAGTTGTAATGTACCTAGGAAGGATATATGGGGTGCCTAAGGGGATAATGAATGTAATGTGACCATAATATTGGAATAGCCCCCCTATTTAATTAAAAGGAAAAAACATGCCCATTATGTAATTAAAAGGAAAAAATATAATAATAAGGAGTAGTTGGAATAAGACCCTTAAGAATACTCATGAAAAAGTATAAATACATGCGAGTATCATTGTATTGGTGTTGGGATAAACATATTCACTATTAATTCCCAACATTAAATTATCGATCAGGGCTCGTAAGCTTTGAGGTGCAAGCATAGGTAAGGCATGATTGGAGC
The DNA here is from genome assembly GCA_009831015.1 of Picea engelmannii. Taxonomy (NCBI): domain Eukaryota; kingdom Viridiplantae; phylum Streptophyta; class Pinopsida; order Pinales; family Pinaceae; genus Picea; species Picea engelmannii. Next base: position 694,828 of record ML784354.1, read on the forward strand.
CTATCCTAGTCTAATATCTAAAGCCGACAAGCACACTTCAATGCAATAAATGAAACAAGAAATCATAAAATGAATTCGAGAAATAAACTATCACCTTAGGAGGAAGCCCAATGCAGGGAGGCCATATCTCATGAATTAGACCTTTAATCGTTCCCTTTGGTGATTGAAACTATGTGGAATTAAAGTGCAAGGAATCCAAAGGTATTGAAAATAAAACTAAGTGTAGGAAAGCTATGGGAAATCCAAATTGAAGCTAACTAGCGAAAGACAATAAAAAAAGTCGAAAAATAATTATGTGAATGAATTGTCCTCAAAATATACACCCAAGAATGGAAAGTGAAGTTGTAGATCGGGGTAATGAAGTGTAGGAAACATAATTTAGAAATTAAACGTGGAGTGCAGGAACATAGTGCAGTGCAGGAACAATAGTGCAGGAACATAACAAAGTGCAGGAACAATAGTGAAGGAACATAACATATTTTGCATTTTATTTAGCTTTTTACTGTTTTGTAAACACATTGGAAACTAATGAATACTACTATCCCAAGATGAATGAATATTGTTGTCCCAAAACAGATCACATGTGAAACATATCAGTGGTTTTATGACTGGAAATGAATAACAAATATATTTGTAAAATTGAAATGTCATTGTACTTGTATTGCACTCAAATGAATAATTGATCTTGGGTGTTTAATGATATAAATGTATCTGGTAAACACAAATTCATAAACTAGGTTGCATTACAATTGGAAACTAAAACCATGCATAAGAATTCTAGAAATGCAATCAATTAAATTCTATTCTACTAAACAAGTTAAAACATGGCAACACTTTTCCATACTGAGGGGCCCTTCTCAGATGGTCAATGATGTCTGAGAACGATCATATCATGCCAAGGAGATGCACAATAGATCAACAACAATCATCTTTTCATTTAATCATGGAACTCTGTTTTTACATGGCAACCAACTCCTTAAAGCTTTCTCACAAGAACAAATCTCCTACTTACAAAACATTTATGAAAATAATGGATACCCTTCTCATCCCTATAAGGCTCTTATTTATACATGAAATCCATGGAGGAATGGATAAAACTAAATTCCCAAACTCATAAAACATTTTTTACAATTTTAGGATAAATCTTAAAAAATCTGTTTTTTTCATCAATTTGGGTAGATTCGAGTTAGAGATCCACCCATATCTTCCAAAACAATTTGAATTTTGAAAACGTTCCCATGCGTTACTCAATTTTCCACATTCTAGACAAAACCCATATCATAGAATTTCTAGATCTGATACCATCTGCATGAAAATAGAGGTGCAAGTTGGTAGTTTGAGATTTTTACTAATTTTTGTAGAATCATTCCCTCTGAGCTGGAGGTCCACACATGCAATATGGGTGAATTCTGACCCAATTGTCCACATGTCGACGTCACTCTGGAAAAAACCCATGTCCCGGATTTACCTCTAGAAGCATTCCAAATTTTTGAACTATATCTGGTATCGGATGCCTGTAGGATGTTGGTACCGGATGAGCATAGGTGACAAATAAACACTGGTACCAGATAAGCGCTGGTACCGGATGACTGTATAACCTTCTGGTACCGAATGACTTGGAGTGTGAGTACTAGATGACCTTGAGTGTTGTCTTTGAACCCTGTCTTAATACGATTTCCACAACAAGGCTATTAGATGGAATAAAGCACATATATAACTATTCTAACTATCAATAATCCATGAAAATCATAGGTTAAATGTTTATTACCTCATGTACACCAAGAGATAGCCAAATGAGTGTATCATTGAGCAAAATGAATGGATTACTCATAGTTTTAGGAAACATATTCAATATAGGTCACAAAAGTAAGGTGTTTGTGGATGTCAAAAAGGATACCCAAAATTTCCCCCATGCCTTATCCATTGCATGTCCTCATGCAAGAATGATATTCAAAATTTTAAAATCCTAACTAAATGGTCTCACCATCATAATTATGTGCAAAGGCCTTGGGACATTTCATCATGGTGCCCTTGAAATTGTTCTAGAAAGGGTACCCATCTAGCCCTTTCAAACTTTTCTTTGCATGTCATATATTCCTCTGTCTCTCGAAACACCATAAACACAGGTTCATGGAGATCAACCCCCATGCTTGTCTTGACATAGATTCTCAATTTTAGCGCAGTAAACTAGAGTTTATATGAGAGGAGGGTTTGGTACCAAGACAAAGTAACATACCTAAGCATAGTAACAAACCCAAGTAGCAAAGGTGATATAATGACAAAGGTTTGTTAATGATATAATGGTTATAATGACGCTCATTTGAATGGCGATGCCATTTAGAGGAGTGTATTTTGTAATAATTTTCAATAATGGTTATGATGTCAATAGGGTAGTACAAAATGACATTCTTGGATATGTGGAGTCATGAGTAATAGATTAGAGTCATTAGTGATTTGACATTAAGTCTTATCCAATCTGTTGTGGAAAATAATTAGGAAAAAGGGTCAGATCTGACTCTAGTATTTGGCCAAGAGATTTCACAAATGAATTTTAAATCATAGGTATTTTAGCTATATTACCTTTAAAATAAAAGTGATATAGTTATAGTCTATATCCCATTTGAAGAAAGGAACACATAAAAGAATACATCCCAAGCTGATTAACTCGTCTCTTATCCAAGTTTATAGAGATGTATCTCTTCTTACTTAGGTAGGGTGAATTACACATATTGAGGATCCCACTTTCATGCAAACCTATTCATTTTAAAGATAGAACCCTAAGGTGGATACTAGAAGGTTCTTAAGAACATCATTTGAGAGATATAAATGACATCTCCTAGCTTTGATTTGATAATGATTGCTTCAAAATGAGACCCAAGGGTTTTTCATTTAGTTTTAGGAGTGCCTATTTATGTTTTTGAACTCCCTTTACTCGGCATAGCCCCATTGCCAGCAATCCTGTTCAGTACCCTGATAGGTTTACCTTAGTACCATACAAGCATGGCCCCACTGCTAGCAGGCCTATTAAGTGCCCCAACAAGTTTACTTGTATTTCATGATACTTCCTTTTATTATACTACTCAAAAGATTTATAATGATGTATATTGTTCATTGACAACTTTAGAGTATAAGGAAGGAAGGCAGTACAAGAGTGTTTTAGATTTATTAGGCACATAATTTATTATTTCTATTTAGTCCAAGGGTGACATCATCCACATTAGCCTTAAATGTCATCTATTCAATGTATAATGGAACATATTGGATAATTATTAAGAGGTCCCTCTAGTTAATCATGTTAGGATTCTCATGAAATTCCATTAAGGTTTTACAGGAGCGGTCCACCACATGAGGTTTTTCATCAATACCCCCCAAGAGAAACTTAAAAAGAAAACTTATTGGATAAGAATTTGTTAAATCAACTAGGCCAATATCAAACATAATGATGTCAACCTTCCCCAATGGACAATCTCGATCATTAACAATGAAAGTCACTTTACAAAATGATGAGGTAATAATAAGGTAGATGCACTTGTATACATATCAGGAAAGATGAATATGGATGTGGAAGTTTCACTTAATAATGGCGATGCATGTAATAGTAGGTATGAAAATTTAGAATGGGAAGTGTACATAAGAGTAAAAACAATTCAACACCTGATTTAAATGATTCTTAATAGAAAGAATATGATAAATCATCTCATACCTCCAATTACCTGAAGTGATCTTTCACAAATAATGACAATGCCAAGTACAAGATAGTGATCACATTACTTTGGCACCAGTGACAGATTATTAACTGATGCCAGACAGGTTGCTACAGTACCAGAACATGAGAGTACTAGAACACGTCAGTACCGAAACAAGTCTTTATGATCTTTAAACTTTAATTTGCAGAAGTCACAATGTGACTGGAATACTTTGAGTTTCAGGCTGTAGAAAATGCTTACAATCACTGCTCAACAATATCGATACCGGATTAGACTGTACGTGCTAAATTTGTTGATAGGTACCTGAATAACCTTATGTGTATTGTGGGTTGCAAAATAAATTCTGTAAAATATGTTGTCTGAAACTGGTGCAAGAATTTAGTACTGATACCAGAATTCTATAGGTAACTAATGCATAAATTTGGTACTGGTACCAGAATTTTGGAAATGACTATCAAATTCCAACACTGAACATGTTGATTTGGACTTGCTGACAGAAGCTGAAAAATAATCTGAAGGTCCCAACAACTACTCCCCCATGCTTGAGGTTTTGCATGCTCTCATGCACACAATGTGAGACGCTAAAAAAAAATAAGGATGGTTGTTGATAGGGCTGCAAACAACTGCTAAAAAAAAACCAATAGAACTAATTAAAACTAGATTTTTATTCATGCTTACAAATAGAAAATTTGGGGAAAATGTCAAAAGTTGAACAATGCATACATTATTCATGATTTATTTGACCAAAAATGATCAGCTACGAATAAAATAGTCTGGAATTAACATTCAGTTTCAATTTCTATTAAAAAGATCACTTAATCGATCATCCTTGTGAAATAGTGGTCTTAAAATAGATAGGTAATGATAAAGCACAAATGCATCTTTTTTTAACAACTTAAGGAAAAAAAAGAAATTTGAGGAAATAGGTCATGAAGTACTCCCTTAAGTGTTATCTTCTATTGACAAGGATGTCTTCTCCGCTTTTGAAAATACCCTTCTAGTATTATGTGTGCATTCAAAGGATGAAGAGATTACCTTCTCATAAAATTCCAAACAAAATTGTCATAACTTTTAGAAAGAAATCTAATATAGGAACAAAATATCTTAAACTGATTGCTTTATTAAATTTTGGCATTCTCATTTATAAAAAGTATGGAAGATAGGTTTCATTTCACTTATATGCAAAATTTATTTATTTATTTACTATCCTACTTTAATTGAACAAAAGAAAATGTCCTTCAAGTATAGGAATACTTCCAGTGAAGCCATGTGCGTAATAGGGTTATAAATACATTCCTACTCTGGTTTAAAAAATAAATTTTAATGTATACTGGAGTATGAAGGACCAGTTGCTTTGATAATGAGATCAAACAATAATGAAAAGTAAAAGAGTAGTGTGACCTAATAATTAATTGGAACCATCTTTCAATAGGATCATGATATTCTTGTTTCCCTTCTTTGTTTAGGTCACACAACATGTCTTCCTTTTCCATGCTCTGCATATTATCTTCTTCAAGATGATTGGTCTTTGGAGTACTTACAAGATCTACTGAGAGGCATGCTAAGAACTCCTCAATCTCAGGTTTCAATGGTTGCTCTCCATTGAATTCTATCCATGATTCTTTAGTCTCCTCAACAAATTTACAAGAGGAATCCGAAGGGACTTCTAAATCTTCTTGTCGAGAGACAAATAAATTCTTGACTATTGTCAAGATATGCTCTGCCTAAGAGGTGGATACCCCAGTTGCTGCTAGAATGTGAGAAAGTTCTTGGAGGAACATTCTTTAAGCTCTTGATCATCCGTGAATTATTCTAGTTGGTTGATGATCCATGTCTCACAACACAAATTAGTACTCGGGGGTTCTTACAACACCCCAAAAATGATTTATCATCAAAGATCTGAATTTAAAAACTAAGAAATTAAAACTATTTGCAAAAATAAAACACACCAAACTTGAACTCCTTGCGTTATTGGGAACTTGTTGTCACCAGGTTATCGGTTCGCACAAGTAAGCTCATTATAAATAAAACTAAATTTGCATAAATAAAAACACACTTTTGCATAAAATAAGGAAAAACACACTTGCATTAAATGAAAAAACACTTATGCATGAAAGGGAGAGGACAACCTAACTTTGGAGCAACCCCACTAAAGTGGATGCGTGGGCTCTTCCCTCACGTCTTACCATCTTCTCTCTGCCCTTAGGTTGTCCATGTAATTTAAAATGAAAACTACCTACCTAGACTTATAATCACTTTAGCACCTCCCTGACAACGACGCCAAAAATGTTGGGCTAAATATTTGCACTATTAATTCCCAACATTAAGTTATCAATCAGAGCTCATTAGCTTCGAGGTGAAATCACATGAAATGCAGGATTGGAGCCTATCCTAGTCTAATATCTAAAGCCAACAAGCACACTTCAATGCAATAAATGAAACAAGAAATCAGAAAACGAATTCGAGAAATAACTAACACCTTAGGAAGAAGCCCAACACAGGGAGGCCATATCTCACGAATTAGACCTTTAATCTTTCCTTTTGGTGATTGAAACTATGTGGAATTAAAGTGCAAGGAATCCAAAGGTATCAAAAATAAAACTAAGTGTAGGAAATAAAGTGCAAGAAAGCTATGGGAAATCCAAATTGAAACAAACTAGTGAAAGGAAATCAAACAAATAGAAAAAAAATTATGCGAATGAATTGTCCTCAAAAGATACACCCAAGAATGGAAAGTGAAGTTGTAGATCAGGGTCGTGAAGTGCAAGAAACATAATTCAGAAATTAAACGTGGAGTGAAGGAACATAGTGCAATGCAGAAACATAATAGAGTGCAGGAACAATAGTGCAGGAACATAACAAAGTTTGCATTTTATTTAGCTTTTTACTATTTTTTAAACACATTGGAAACTAATGAATACTACTCTCCCAAGACTAATGAATATTGTTGTCCCAAAGCAGATCACATGTGAAACATATCAGTGGTTTTATGCCTGGAAATGAATAACATATATATTTGCAAAATTGAAATGGTATTGCACTTGTATTGCATTCAAATGAATAATTGATCTTGGGTGTTTAATAATCTAAATGTATCTGGTAAACACAAATTCATAAACTAGGTTGCATTACAATTGGAAACTAAAACCATGCATAAGAATTATAGAAATGCAATTAATTAAATTATATTCTACTAAACAAGTTAAAACATGGCCACACTTACCCATACTGAGGGGCCCTTCTTAGATGGTTAGTGATGTGCAAGATACCAGATATATAAAATATACAGAACAAAAATAAAATGCTAGAAATGGCAGAATAACAGTAAAATATCCAGCATAATCTTCACAATACATAAGAAGATATAACCAATAGCAATAGAAATAGCACTTTGATTCAGAAAGCAATGTTCACAGGCCTCTTTGAGGGGGCAACCTCCAATCGAGCAACACTATGTTACAATAATCTCCAAGCTAGGGTTCTCATACCCTCGACCCTTATTTATACTAAATATGTCTATTAAGAGAAGCATCTAGAGGAAGATCCTTCTAGAAGCGGAAGCTTATATTAGGTCTTCTTACATCCGCCTTATTCTATTTTATTGAAAGGCCTTATTAATATTGACCTTTATTACATCTGAATACATTGATCTACCTATGTGTGGGTTAGGACCTTAACATGATGCCTGAGAATGATTAGATCAATCCAAGGAGATGCACATTAGATCAACAACAATCATCTTTTCATTTAATCACGAAACTCTGTTTTTACATGGCATCCAACTCCTTAAAGCTTTCTCACAAGAACACATCTCCCACTTACAAAAACTTCATGACAATAATGGATACCCTTCTTAGCCCTATAAGGCCCTTATTTATACATGAAATCCATGGAGGAATGGATTAAACCAAATTCCCAAACTCAGAAAACCATTTTTACAATTTTAGGATAAATCTAAAAAAAATTGGGTTTTTCATCCATTTGGGTAGATTCGAGTTAGAGATCCACTCATATATTCCAACAAAAATTGAATTTTGAAAAGGTGCTCACAATTTACCCAATTTTACACATTCTAGACAAAACCCATATAGTAGAATTTCTAGATTTGATATCATCTACACGAAAATCGAGGTGCAAGTTGGCGGTTTGAGATTTTTACTAATGTTTTCAGAATCATTCCCCCTGAGCTGCAGGTCTGCACATGTGAGCTAGGTGAATTTTGACTTCATGTTGACGTTACTATGGACAAAAACCATGTCCCCTATTTTTCTCTAGAAGCATTCCAAATTTTCGAACTATATCTGGTACCGGATGCCTGTAAGTATTTATTTATTTATTTTTATTTTTATTTTATTTTATTTATTTATTTATTTATTTTTTCTGTTCTAAGACTTTTGCGATCATTGTTTTGTTCAGAGAGTTCTTTCGGATCCATCACATAGGTTTTATGTTTTTCGACATTTCAGACCAAACTAGTGTGGTCCATCATCAGGAAAGCGTTTGTGAAAAATGAAGGAAAAAAGAATATAACATGTATATAAATAATCTCAGCGCAATAAACACTGCCCAGAAAAACAGTTTAAATAACATTATAAATAGGTTTATGATACATAATAACAACCTTGAAAACAATAACAACTCTAATTCTCAGAAATCCCCAAGCAACGATAAACAAAACCAACATGATCACAGTCGTGTAAACATGTCTGGCGCGTGTTCAACTGATAGTAAAAATCGTAGTGACAGCCAAATCCCCCACGCGATCTCAGAAAGTAATACCTTTGCCTCATCAACTCTCTCTCTTGTAAACCACCCCTCAACTCAAACCATCACTCACTCAAACAAATCTGGCGCGTGTTCAACTGATAGTAAAAATCGTAGTGACAACCAAATCCCCCACGCGATCTCAGAAAGTAATACCTTTGCCGTAGATAAAAACCCTCACAGCGCCATTACTCAGCCATTAATTCCGAATGCAAACCATTACAATAACAACCATGAACTTGCACGGCCGTTAAAAATTTTGGATAATAATTCTGATAATAAACAAAACAATGTTAATTCAAACCACAATGTCAATAACCATGAACTTGCACACGAATTTGACAACGAACCTAACAGTTCTAACACGTCGGTAAATTTTTTTAACAATAATTTTGATAATAAACACAACATTGTTAATTCAAACCACAACATGCCGATAAAAATTTTGGATAATAATTTTGATAACAAACACAACAATGTCAGCTACAACAATCTGGATCACAGTAACATTGAACCCAATTCTTTTATTAGCATTAATCCCCCAAATAATAATGATAATAAGATTAAAATAATAAGTCCACCAAACACCGA
>ML784354.1:705566-723094 GCA_009831015.1 Picea engelmannii
CACTATTAGGAATTCCCTTAGGTCAGTCAAAGACTCTGTTGATCCCATTGAACATAAAGGTGTCTATATGATCCCATGTTCATGTGGTAAACAATACATAGGAGAAACAGGTTGCTCCTTTAGAATTAGGATTCAAGAACACGCAGCTGACATCAAACACAATCGCACTCGTCCGTCAGCTCTCGCAGAACACTCAGATAAAACCAAACATCACATCTATATTGAAGAAACCAAAATACTTGCCAGGATAGATCACTATCACAATAGGAAATTTAGAGAAGCAATCGAAATTGAAAAACAACCTAATAATCTAAACAGAGATGATGGATGGAAAATTAGTCAAAATTGGATCCCTACCCTAGCCAATATGAATAATTCTAAATATTAGTTTATAAACATTGGCCAGTCGGCTCTTTTTAAAATAAAATTAAAATAATTAATAAACAAACAAGTAATTAATTATTAAAAGAAATAATTAATTAATTAAACAAACAATTATAATCCTTAAAATTTATAATTATTGATTTCATTTCAATAAGTCGGCGCCTTACAATAACTTTTCAGGTATTTATATACATGTTATATTCTTTTTTCCTTCATTTTTCACAAACGCTTTCCTGATGATGGACCACACTAGTTTGGTCCGAAACGTCGAAAAACATAATGCCTGTAAGATGCTGGTACCAGATGAGCACATGTGACAAATAAACACAGGTACCAGATGAGCACAGGTACTGAATGACTGCAGAACCTTCTAGTACTGGATGCCTTGGAGTGTGAGTATCAGATGACCTTGAATGTCGTCTTAGAAACCTGTCTTAATACGATTTCCACAACAAGGCTATTAGATGGAATCAAGCACACATATAACTATTCTAACTATCAATAAACCATGAAAATCATAGTTTTAACATTTATTACCTCATGTACACCAAGAGATAACCAAATGAGTGTATCATTGAACAAAATGAATGGATTAATCATAGTTTTAGGCAACATATTCAATATAGGTCACAAAAGTAAGGTGTCTGTGGATATCATAAAGGAGACCCAACAATTGGATATGTGTTGAATTATATTATCTTTGTAGCAAGCATGGTTTTTAGAGTGATTCCTTCCATAAGGAGTATTTGATGATGTTACCCTACCTTAAGGGTTCTTCTCTCTATATTCTTGGTGTTGTTCATGGTGAATGTTTTGGTATATATGATGTTTAAAGGTTTATTTCTAAAGTTTTATGGTGGATTATATCTGATATATTTGAATTTTTACTACAATTTGTATCATATCTCTTTCTTGGGCATGAACTAGGAGAATTTTAGGGCACAAAGTGGAAGAATGTTGTTTCTTTTTGTAGATTTTTTATAGGAAAAAGAGGACGACAATATTTGGGTCGATTTCTAAAACTTTCTATGTATAATTTGAAGAAACTAGCCACATATTTGAATTCCTCTCGAAAAAATACCCAATTTAAAAAAAAAATCATCCAAACTGGAGTCCGAGAAGTGGAGATATCGTCGATTCAAAATCTATGTTTTTTTTATGGTGACAACCACACATTTCGTCGATTGGATATATTTTGATAGAGTGCACAAATTTTAGTCGAACCAGTGCTACTGGATCAAAACAATATGTGGCTTTCATAATTGGTGCCACAATAGCCAATTAGATAAGCATAACTGAAGTTGTGATCATTTTACATTTTTTGCCTCGAACCCTAACTAAATAAAGGAGCTCCATTGAAAAGTAAGTGATTCTCTTTGAAACCCTAGTTCTATTTTTGGCAAGAGGTATTTTACTGGCAAAGATGATGGCCCTAGTATTGAAGAATACTTAAAAAGTAGGAAGTCAATAGGGGGAGATTTTTGGATAGTGTTAGCATGCATGAATTTAAAAGGTGATGTCAAAACTTGGTGGAATTATCTTAGCCATGACAAGAAGAAGGCACTTTTTGATGAAGAATATGAAAAATTATTTTTAGAGAAGTGGTCTCATGTCGTGAAGAAGGACAATAAGAGCACTAGGCATTTATTTTCATGTGACAACTTCACATTGCAAGTTAATGGATGTATTCAGCAAGAGAATGCCATAGTTTATGTTAATCCCAATTGTAAGCATAATCTCATCAATGTTAATTTGGCTAAATGATTGCAAATTTCCATAAAGAATACTAAAAGCACACAAGTTGGAGGTGAAAATGTTCAAATTTTTAAAGATTTGAATATTACTATGGATAAATATGTGTTGCATTCAAATTTTTATGCTATAAGTATGGATGATTTGGATGTTGTTTTGGGACATCCTTGGATGGAATCAATTGGTATAGTTAATATTAATGTGCAAAAGAAGTTTTTGAAGCTATGGTACAAGAAAAAGAAAACTACATTGGAAGATATTTCTTTTATTAAACAGGAAGGGCCCAATGAGGCACATGAAGAAGTATTTGCAGGGAAACAAATTGTAGTACCTCATGACACATCATATGTAGAGTCCAGGGTTGATTCAGAAAAAGTGCCTATAGAAGCAATTGATGAAAAGTCAAAGGAAGAGCATAAACATGAATATGAAGTCGAGGAAATACATGTTTAAGAGTCAAAGAAAGAAAAATCAATATCTAAGGTTGATATATATTGCCAGTCGCACCACTCATAGAAACAACAGTTGTCAAAGCAAGGGCATGAGCATCGATTAACTTACTATGGATCAACATGGAACCAAAGAGAAAACCAATATGGAGGCACATGGAGGACTAAAAACAATGCATGGAGATATTAGAATAGGACAATGAAGACATGTATCACAAGAAGAAACCAAAGTCAAGACAGATGAAATTCCATAGTTGGAGCCCATGTCCACATTTCACTAGGATGGTTGGATGCATGTGCATGGTACAAATTGACTACATTGCTTAATAGGTCATATTAAATGGCTTATTCCCATGTTCTAGGAAAAAACATTATAAGGGGGATGGAATGTAATGTACCCATGGAGGATAATATGGGGTACCTAAGGGGATAATGAATGTAATGTGGCCATAATATTGGAATATGCCCACTATGTAATTAAAAGGAAATAACAGGCCAACTATGTAATTAAAAGGAAATAATAGGCCCACTATGTAATTAAAAGGAAATAATATAAGACCCCTAGGAATACTCATGATAAAGTATAAATACACATGAGTATCGTTGTATTTGATAAGTTTTTAATTGTATTCTCTTGTAGCAAGCATCGTTTGTGGAGTGATTCCTTCCTAAGGAGTATTTGATGGTGTTACCCTACCTTAAGGGTTTTTCTCTCTATATTCTTGGTGTTGTTCATGGTGAATGTTTTGGTATGTTGAATGTTCAAGGGTTTATTTCTAAAGTTTTATGGTGGATTATCTCTTATATCTTTGAAGATTTACTACAAGCTTAAAAAATAAACCCTTGAACATCCAAGATACCAAAACATTCATCATGAAAAACACTAAGAATACAGAGAGAACAACCCTTAAGGTAGGGTAACACCATCAAATTCTCCTTATGGAAGGAATCACTCCACAAGACATGCTTTCTACAAGATAATACAATTCAACACATATACAATACAATGATCCTCATGTGTATTATGCCAACTACCATTTATTATTATATTATTTCCTTTAAATTATATAATGGAACTATTGTTTCATTTTAATTACATAGTGGGCTTGTTCCAATATTATGGCCACATTACATTCATTATCCCCTTAGGTACCCCATATTACCCCATATTATCCTCCCTAGGTACACTACATTAATTTTACTCTTATACACTCGACTTGGAATTGTCTAAGGCGGGCAAGGCACCTTTACCCCCAATTAATAACAAACTTACCTCCACTTATTAAAATGATCAAGTTAACATGCAAGAGGTTGTGTCTTATGATGATAACTCTTTCTATTTTTGAATATTTACTATAGAAACAAGGAATCAAACCTCTAGACCAATTCCACAAGGAGTTCGGGGGGCAGGGGGACATCAAGGATGGAAGAGAGGGAGAGTTTTAAAATACTATTGGGCCTTAGTTTTGACAGGTTTTCAAGGATTATTTTTCTTAACATTCCATGATTCTTTTATACATTTGTACCTTCACTACATTGTATTATCTTATTTCATCTAATATTATCCATTTTCACTTCTGTGAACTTCATTAGGCATTAAAGTGATAATAAGGATAAATTCTCATGTTTCGATGATTACTTGGAGTAGAATTTGTGATGTCCTAACTTACTCCTAAAAGTTGTAGTAGGTTTTTGTCATTTCTAGTTACTATCGGAATTGCAATCTATGTGACTACCGAAATTGCAGGCTACGTGACTATCGAAATTACAGGCTTTGACTACCATAATTTTTGTAGGTGATAGTTTCTCGAAGCATATTTATCATGACATTTCTGGACAGATGAAGACAAATTTGGAAAATCAAAGACATGGGTTTCGTGCAATCCATGATAATTTGAGTAATAAGTGAGTAGATTTCTTAGAAAATGTATGACCAAGGAAATATGAGCGGATAATCCAGACATATTTTCCCATAAATTTGGTAATTCCTTGAGTCTTATAACCACCTTGAAGGTTATGATATTTTCCAAATTTACCAACCAAATCGAGGACATGGGTTTTGTTAGGGGATGTGCACATATGGATATCTGTTGTCCAATTCAGCCGAAGCTTCAATGATAAAACCATTGTTCATTGTCAACGTCCCAGACAACGAAATCCTGCAGCATGCAAATTACATTAAGATTTCATTCCTTCGGTCATGAAATCATAACGAGATAGCCAAATATGTATTTCTACTTCGTTCATTAATCTATCCAGATAAGATATTGTAGCCTCTTGATTATATTTAGTAAAATATGGTTTGATATGGGATCGAGTGCACTAGAGATACTCGTTTCTGCTGAAATGTAATTTTATAAATATTGAATGCATTCATGCATGAGGGAGATAGTGATAGCTAGAGATAGAGAAGAGGTGGATTGGGAATCTCTTTCAGACATTGTACCTTGTTTTATGATGAATTAAAAGGACTCGTTTCTATGCATTTTCAACTATTGATCTTCTAAGTTTGTAAGTGTGTGACAGACGTGCTTCCGAGTGAAGGAAAGGCCCCCTTCATCTCAGAGGTAATGGCTTAGTTATAATTTATTTGTGCATTTATAATAGTGTGATTTTATTCGATTGCATAATATTCGTATCCTTGTAGTTTTGTTTATTTCAATTCATGTAGTAGACATTGTTGATATTTGTAGTAGCATCATAAAGATACTTCCGCATTTTCTTGTGTCTAGCATGTGGAAGTCATTGAAAACCCAATGTGAGTTTACTTTAGTTAAAAGGAATTAATTAAAGTAAAAGTGTTTTTATTAGTAATTGATTTATTTAAGGAACATGATTAGCATGCAACATGTAATCTAAATCTTAAGTGAGTGTGAGAAGCAATCTCAACCGCAGATCACTTTGAATATTAGAAATAGATTATAACTCATAATTATAAAAGCAAGGTTGGGGTAAAGGAGAAGGTACTTTGGATAGGAGATCAAAGTCAGAGACTTTTGATGAGAGATCAAAGTGGGAGACTTTGGTGAGAGATCAAGGTTGAGACTTTTGGTGAGAGACGAAGTTCGAGGATAATAAAGAAGGATTTTGGCTAGTGTGAGGAGTGTAGGAGGAAAGAAGGACTTTTCCTTACACTAGAGTGAGGAGATATCACATGTTGTGTGAAGATATTTCATCCAACTGTTGATAAGAGGGTTGGATCACAAAGGACCATGATTCAATATCTTGGATAGGTGGAGAAGGACTTCCATATAGAGGTCATACAGGTCAAGGAGGAGAGAGAGAAGAAGCAACCATAGATGGGTTTCAATCGAAATAATCCACCGGGAAGAGTCAGATCATACAGAGCTTGTTGTACGAGTTTTTCATACACATATGTGGTTCACAGTGTAGACAATTGCGTATATACACGGTTCACAAAGGGATGAATCATGTATGCATAAGGAAACATGTTGGTACAGGATTGTACAACAACACAAGATTTGTCAGGTTTTTCTACAGTGTATAATTTTCTCAGTGGTCCATTTTCCCTATTATGAGAGCCCTTATTTGACCTTGATAAAAACATCACTAGACTGGTTTTCCCTCTTGGGTTTTTCCAGGGGTTTATACCCAAAAATATTGGTGTTTATATGTGCTTGATTTGGTTTCCTTGTTTATGCTTCCACTACATGTTTAATTGATTACTCAATTGTGATTTTAGTAGATAAAGTTATTTAGTTTTGAGCTAACTATCAGATGTTGAGTAGAGGATGAATGTCAACATGCTATCAGAGCATACCAAGGGTTGAATCCATTAGAAAATCAACATGGTATCAGAGCCAAGCTTTGAAGGAAAGAGGGACCCTAGTCTTTGAAGGGAGGAAACCAAGAGGAAAGATCTTATCAAGTTGATAACCAACATGGGAAATCGAAGGAAATATTTCATGGAAACAATGGTATATGGACAGTTTCAATAGAGGGCTATCAGATTAGATCTTGGAGATGGTGAACACATCAAAGATTGAGGACATATTGGAAGGGAAACTAACTTCCAGGCGTGGAAGAGAAGAGTTCTTCTTCTATTGGAGGAGAATGACCTCAAAGAGTATGTTGAGGCTATGGTTACAAGTCCTACTAATATACAAGAATTGACATCTCACAAGAAGAAGGAAGTGAAGGCCAAGCAGGTGTTGCTAAAATATGTAAAGGATCACTTGATTCCACACATTTTTGAGAAGAAATCTGCCAAGGAAAAGTATGATTCTTTGGTGAGTCTATACCAAAACAAGAATATAAGAAGGTTGCTACATTTGAAGCACCAACTCGTAGTTGTTAAGATATCTAGTGAGGACACATTTTTGAACTATATTATGAATATTACATAGATCCGAGATCAAATTGTAGCCATTGGTGAGACAATACAAGATGTTGAGTTGGTGAATGTAGTGTTGAGAGGTCTTCCCAAGTCTTGGGAACCTTTTGTGCAGGGGATGTGTGCACGAGAGATATTTCCAGGTTTAGATAAACTTTGGACTAATTGTATTTAGGAGGAGACTCGGTTAGATTCCAGGGATGGTTTGAAGAGTAGACATGATGAGAACTTTGCTCTTGCTAGGCAGGCAAGGAAGGGAAAGTTTAGGAAGATTTCTAGTGGAGAGTCCATCGCTCAAGATTGCAAGAAGAATAATAACAAGAGAAAATTCAAGTGCTTTGCATGTCACAAGTTTAGACATTATGCAGGGAAATGTCTGCAGAGGAAGAAGGGGGGGAATGAAACACAACCATATGTAGCTGCATTGGAAAAGGATCAAATGGACGAGTTTTCCAAAAAGTTTGAACAGATAGAGTTATTACTTGTTTCCCAGACTTCCTTGAGCACTATATCAGATGGTGCATGATTGATATATAGTGGAGCCACATGTCATATGATAGGAGCATGAGAGGTATTCAAGAGATTCACATAGTCTGACTCAAAGATGCATTTGGAACTTGGTATGGGGACCAAGAATGCATTGAAGGGATATGGAATAATTCCATTATGGATGGATTCAGGAGGTGTTTTGAGAGTGCAAGATGTGTTATGGGTGCCAAAACTCAAGAGTGTGATCTCAGTCTCAGTGATAGAGAAGAAGGGCTAGAGGTCATATTCTAAGATGGACATGCGCTCATCATGCCCAAAGGATCTATCTTAGACAAAGCAACTATATTTGGAGTTAGACAGAGCAAATTGTATAGGATAAAGGGCCATCCTATGCGAGAAGTGGAAAGTAGCAGAGCTACATAGAACAAGGAGAAGGTAGCTCCAAAGGTTGAGCAACTTAGAGAGAATCAACCTTCATGTTCAGTGGGGGAAGGATTAACCTTCCAAGTTTGTCAAGAAGGAGTCATGGTATGAGATGGCCATGTTGGATTCTTAGGAGCAAGAGACTTCTAGGATCATATTTAGAGGCAACAAGTATTTAGAGACAAGTTAGACCATCATGATAGGGATATCTTCTATGTCAGAGGGAATAGCCAATCAAGTATATTGGAGAGCAAGCATGGTAGAAGATTTGATAACGAGGATAGAGATAACTCCAGGTGGGAGAAGAAACTTCCTTGCTAAGAGGGAGTGTTTATGTTTGTGGTAGCATCATACATGTACTTCCACATTTTCTTGTGTCTAGCATGTGGAAGTCGTCGAAAGCCTAGTGCAAGTTTACTTTAGTTAAAAGGAATTAATTAAAGTAAAAGTGTTTTTATTAGTAATTGAGTTATTCAAGGAACATGTTTAGCATGCAACATGTAATCTAAATCTTAACTGAGTGTGAGAATTAATATCAACTGTAGATCACTTTGAAGATTAAAAATAGATTCTAACTCATAATTATAAAAGCAAAGCTAGGGTAAAGGAGAATTTTCTTTGGATAGGAGATCAAAGTCAAAGACTTTTGATGAGAGATCAAAGTGAGAGATCAAGGTCAAGAATTTTGGTGAGATACCAAGGTTGATGATTAAAAAAAAGGACTTTTTCTAGTGTGAGGAGTGTAGGAACAAAGAAGGACTTTTGCTTACACTAGAGTGAGGATATATCATAGGTTGGGTGAAGAGATTTCATCCAAGTGTTGATCAGAGGGTTGGATCACAAAGGATCATGATTCAAGATCTTGAATAGGTGGAGAAGGAATTTCATATAGAAGTCAGACAGGTTAAGGAGGAGAGAGAGTAGAAGCAATTATAGGTGGGTTTCAGTCAACAAAAGCCACATGAAAGAGTCACAATGTATGAAGCTTTCCATATAGGTTTTTCGTACACATACAAGTTTCAAAATGTATATAGTGACATATATACATAGTTCATAGAGGGATGAATCATGTATGCCTCGAGAAACATGCTGATATAGGGTCATACAACAACACATGAGTTGTTGGGTTTGTCTGCAATGTACAATTCTCTTAGTGGGCCATTTTCCCTGTTACAGGAGCCCTGATTTGACCTTAATAAAAGAATCACTAGACTAGTTTTACTTCCAAGGTTTGTACCCAAAAACATTGGTGTTTATATGTGCTTGATTTGGTTTCCTTGTTTATGCTTCCATTGCATGTTTAGTTGATTACTAAGTTGTTCTTTTAGTAGATAAAGTAATTTCATTTTGATCTAACTGTCAAGTGTTTAGTAGAGGATGAATATCAACATGGTATTAGAGCATACCAAGGGTTGAATCTGCTGGAAAATCAACAACAATAAAATTATACAGTAGTCTGATTTGATTGATGCTGCAATTTCATTGATGTTGTGTGGGTTGAGATCTAGTTTTTGCAGACTGTAGATCATCATGATTTATTGTTGGTCACTGGATATGAATAGTAAACACGATCCTCTCTAAATAATGAATTGTTAGAGATACAATTTCTACACACACCTGTCACTAGTTCTTCATTGGCTGGAAACTGCTCATGTAAAGAATATTGCCTGAATTAATAAGTGCTTTATTTTGATTTCTCATATCTCTGAATGAAGGTTTCTTTAATATAACTCATTAGGTGAACTAAAACAAAGTAATGTTGAGTACAAAGTTTGTACTTGACATGCAATTTTACCACAATGATTCATTATTAGATGAGAAACATGTTTTAGAGAATCACATCCTCATGTTTGGGTGTGTTTGGTGTCATTTTATTATCACATATTACATCTTTATTTCTGAGAAAAAATTCTCAATTAGATTAAATCAGAGAATTGGAATGAAGTACTCATCACAACAGTAACCATTGGTTGCAAAATGTTGTTGTGTCTTGTGTTTTAACAATAACCAGCTTGATTCTTGATCTAAGAGTCATAGTCTCAAAGTGGATTAATTTTGTGATTATTTTGAAGTTGTTTTCATCAACACATAGATCTTAGATTAGGCTTCGATCCTGCATATACTTTTCTTGCATCTCACAAGATTACAAGCCCCCAAGTTAATGATTTAATGTCCATAATTTATACATACAAATATCCCCATATTTTTGGCACCGTTGTTGAGGAGATGCTAAAGGGATTAGGGAATTCATAGTTCAGTTCTTTAGTTTTTCTTTTATATAGGCGTGCTTTTGTTCATGGAAAGACTAACTCATGTTAAAAGATAACTTGGTGATGGTAGGGTCTTAATCACAAGAGGAGTTCAAGTATATGAAGTATTTTTGTAGTTAATCTCATTTCATTTCTTCAATAGATTAAGTTTCAATTATTTTAGGTGCACTAAGAACCCATGTATACAAATCCATTTATAAGAAGGAATTCCAAACCAATAGGAAGAACTTCAGAATTCTCAAGAATTTTTTGAGCAAGGAAGGAGGACATGACACCAAAAGGATCTTCTCAAATCCTTATCCACACTCCACAATTTCCACCGGGGATGAGTCTATGTTTCATAAATCAGTGGAGGAACAGAGGATCCATGAACATGTTATAGAAGAAAAGGATATAGAAGTTTCTTCTAGTAGTCCTTGTGAGCAGATAAAATAAATCAAAGAGTTGTGGACCACATCATATGAGGATCAGATATTAGAGCTAGAGATCAAATGATTTTTGGCATGTTTATCACTAGATCCTTTGTGCATTACAGAGTGTGATGACCAAATTTCGAAATAAATTTATGCATGTCAACCCAAGAGAACCAAAGAGACAAATATTATATCGAAACATGTTTCCAAATAGTCTTCAGGACAGAATACCACTCCATATTTTGACAATTCTTGGCATTATCTCCACAAGAGCAACTGGCCTCTCATATCCCGGTACTTATCAAGGTATACTTTTCATATTTGGATATGAGTGTAACTGAGATCATGTTACGTAAATGGATGCATTAGAAGTATTCATACACTTGAAAGAGATTTTCATTTCTTTCAAGTAGACTAGGATAAGGTAGAAAAATAAACAAATGAATAAAATAGTAAAAAGAAAAATAAGTCTAACTGTGAAAACCAGGATTCCTAGCATAGTTAGACACAAGCGTTTCTTGAAAACCAGGTTTCTGGTTGGCAAGGTTTGCAATAAAATTTTCCATACAGTTGTTGGTTCAATCTTTCATTTATAGTTCTTCAATCATTGAATGAATCTCACATTACTTGATGGGGGAGTCATTAAGGCCCTCCTTCCAACAATCTTGGCCCATCAAATCCAGCTCCTTATCTAGGTACCAAGATCATATATTTTGATAATGCCTTGGAACTTGTATGCCTCAATGGAAGGTTTCCTTGCTAAAAATAGTGGGGATGCATTAATACCTCCTGAATGTCAGATCTTGCAAGTTACTTGACTTCAACACACCCATTAGTGCTTGATATGATGCATTGAAGTACCTTGATGCTCATTGACATTACTGGTGAGTAATCTTGCATTGGTTAATGAAATCCATTAATGGTCGGTAATCTAACGATTCCTCTCTATATTCAGCTTAAAAAAAATCTATTCACATGGAAGGGAATGTACAAAAAGGGGGTAAGGATGGAGACTTTTTGCAGCAATTCAGCCACAACAAGTATACACACATTTAGTTTTTCAGTTCCTATAGTATTTAGTTTTCTGTTCCCGTTCCAACAATATTTCATTTTCGGAATTTCGCTTACTATTGTTTGAGTTCCAACATTTGTTTTTGTATCATTTCTAGTAAATAAAGAGGTACATGAGATCTCCATGTTCAATTGGTATTATATGTTCCTAAACAACATAGAAACCATATGAATTCAAAGGTATAGGTGGATTGCTACCAGAAATTTATGCAAAAAGTTCAACCTATATTTTCCTACATCAATTCATGGTACAAATTATGCTCCAAGAATTCTGTAGGTTTCATTACTTCTACATGAAGTATTGTCGATAGATTCTAGTTGGTGATTTGGAATCCTTTTGATTTCAAATATAATTTCTTGTTTCTATTATGTTTGAATATTTGATTACAAATCTAGTTGGGTCGACATGAATCCAAGCCTCTCACTAGATGAGAAATGGTGGTCACAGTTTCAGTCTGTGGAGAAGAACTAATAAACAACATCATTTCTACCTTCAAGTTTGTTCTTGAACCAACCAATATACAATCAATTTCCAATATTTAGAAGTCTGAACATGAGTATAAAAAATAGTATTAAAGAAAAACCTTGAATCACCAATATCGAATCATCGTATCAACTGTATCAACAATATCAACAGGTCATCATCTGTAGAATTGGTTTCAGCATTTTTAGATCTTTGATAGCTTGACAGAGTAGCCATCATGCCTGCCAACTACATGAAATTTCCATCCTTGCATTATGAGATCTTTCTCGTTGGTGTCCAACAAAATTCTCTTCATCCTAGACACAAATATTTTAGTGAATGTCCCTCATATCATCAAACATCAGAGAGATTTAAAGTTGGGAAAGCGATTTCTATTCTTAAGTAGTCATCTTACATGGAATTCATACACATAAGCCTTTGAAATTTGATTTCCTCTTATTCTTTCCTTAGTCCACTCCCTTACCTTTTAGACTCCATATTCCGCTACCCATCATCATCATTCACTACCCTGACCTTGACAAACTCTGAAGAGTTGAGGAAAAACAAGCCTTTCCCACTCAAATGCCTTAGAACCTACAAAACTATGTCAGGTTTCCAAACTACCCTACTATGTGTTATCTCCTCCAATAAATCAATCGAGATTTTGCATTTTAGGTGATAGGGAGTCTTTTAAAAAGGTACTTTTTAAATTTTTAAAGGTTCATTTTTTGAAGCTTTACCCATGTAATAAATTTTAAATAAAAGTTCATTTAGTTTTTGTTTGATCTAATTCAAATATCAGGTTTTGGTGGCTTAGGCGAACATATCGATTGTTCATTAGCCACCGAAAGCCTTAGCTTTCAGAAGCTTAAATAAAGGAATCCAGGGCCATTTTAGCCACCAAAACCATTGAAGCGGGTAAAGACCAAACACGTCCTATCACACATTTCAAAAGACGTGTTTGATGTTTCCATGATTGCACAAGCTGCTGAAAGGACTGGAGAAAGAACTGTTCATGACCGGAAAGCTGATCCCACTGTGATATGAGCGAATCTTTCCTGATCTCTATATCATTAAGTCATACGCCGATGTACTTCCCATTGATTTCAGTTATTCGCCATGACTACTGCACATCATCAACCATTTCGCCGCAATCCTTGCAATCAGTGCCACGTTCAAAATCTCTCCCCGGTTATCTCAATTTTATCTCAGCTGAGCTGATTTTCACTAAGTTTACGCAGTGTAACTCTTCCTGAAATCCACTCCTTCGATCACAGGTGTGCAAAAACGTCATGGAAAATGAAGAAAGGAACGTTAAAACTGAGGAAGGAGATTAATGATATCGGTTACCTGGAATCACATCCTGAGGTATGTCAAATGTTCAAGGATGCAGGGTGCTACAATTTTTTCAAAAAATTACAGAGTTTTCATCAGCAGGTGGCAGAGGCTTTCACTCTCAATTTCGATGGGAAGAAAACAATCATCGGCCAGGATGAATTCGAAATTGATGAAGCCCTCATAGCCGAAGTCACAGAGCTTCCCACGACTGGAGAGAAATGGTTTAAAACCACTGTGATTAAGAATATTGAATTCAGGACCTACTTAAAACCAGAACACAGGGGTTTCGTTTGGTAGAAAGATATTCTTGTATCTTTCCTTGAAGAGACATGGCAGCAGTTATTGAAAGCTATAATGGTTTATATAACCTGTGAAGGGCGATACAACAGGGTGATGATTTATCATTTCAAACTTATAAACCATTTGACAGGTAGAAACCCACTTAACCTGCCCTATTTCCTCCACCGAAGCTTATCCAAGATGGCTCATCAAGTCAAGGCCAAACCTAGTCAAGTTGAAGGTAGATTATCCCACCATAGTTTAATCAAACTGTTGGTTTGTGAGCTGTTGCAAAGAAAGGGTAAAGAATGGAATTATTTCTTATTCTAGAATGATTTCCAGACTGAGGTTCAGCCAGAGGGAAAAATGAGTCCTCATTCCAAGAAATCCTCCACTCCCAGAAGTGGAAAGAGGAGGAGAATAGCTATCTCTCCAACCCCAGTCAATCAACCCTCTCCTTCCTTTAAGCTGAGCAAAATGAAGAAGAAATTGAATTTTAAAAGTGAGGCAGAAGAGGCAAATGAATTCCCAGTGAACAAAAACATTCTCAATCTCCCTTACACAGACTCAGAAGATGAAGAGAAGCAGTTGGAAACAGGGCACGAGGATTCAGTTACCACAGGGTGTGACAAGTCTGTTTTTGTGGATATATACACAACAAGTTATGAGAACCTTCCATCACCTACTCCCCAAGAAGAACAAGAGCCACAAATTGCAGAGGCCTCATCTAGCAAATGAGTGAAGCTGAATAAATCAAAAGAAATCAAGAAGCTCAAGAAGAAGTTGGCCGAGCAAGAAGTGATTGAAAGGGTAATAAAAACTAGGTATGAAACCCTATCAAAAAAATTTGCAGAAAGCAACTCAACTTTGGAAAGACTAGCCCATGAAAGCATAAAGGAGAAGAAAAAGAAAAACAATATTGTAAAGGACTACAACAGCTTATGGAGAGTAGCTCAGGGTTTGAAGAAAAAGGTCAGGGCTTTGAGGAAAAAAACAATGTCTTCAAAACACCAAGTTCATGCTTCTCTTGAGACCCTTGCAGAGGTGGCAGTTTAGTGCAATGAACCAGAAGCAGCTAGTAACCCTACAAATTTTGAGCAAGACACAAAAGCCTAAAAAGATCAGTCCCGAGGCGTTTTTGAGCTGAGACAAGGGTATTTTTGAAATTTTGATAATCTCAGGTTTTAGTGGCTTAGGCGAACATATCGATTGTTCATTAGCCACCGAAAGCAGAGCTTTCGATAGCTAATCGGCTTGAATACTATTTTCTCTAGCTACCGAAAGCACTGATAAGGCAGAAAGCTAATGTTTTTGCACAGATCCAAGTTTTTCTTGTTCAAAAGACTAAAAAAGGTTCCAATCGATGGAAGATAATTAATGACATCTCAATCAAGAGTTTGTTTTGGTTTTTGAGATGCTTTAAAAGACAGAAAAGGTAAACAACGGTTAGCTATTGTCAAGGAGATAAGACTATTGACTGTCAACAAGTGTCAAGTTCGACTCCCTCCATATCACATGAGATCCAGTAGCCTCGAAAGGCTCACTACACCTGCCAAGAACCTGAAGAACATAAGATAAGTCGAGAAGTTGGATTGATCTAGTCTACTTAGGCCAATTATTGAGTTTCTATTTTTGGCAAAATTTGATCCAGTAATCTAGGACCTGGAAACTGTTTGTAAAAGGATATAAAGCCAAGAACATTTGATGAACAAAGGGTTCGATTTTGAGTTCTATAATCTACTATTGTTGTATAAAAGACACTTTCTTTAATATTTTAAGCCTGCAAGCTTCTTTCATTTGTTATTGTCAGACTCTCCTTCATCTTTGTCTATGCATATGAGTTGAAATTGTTCTTTTGTCTGTGTTTAATGGTCCCATGGTAACTGTCATCTTACTTTTGACTGTTAAGCAAGAATCATAAGCATTTTTGGCTAGTTTGTCGACCCATCATATATATTTCCTATGTATGTTTTGGTTAACTGATTGGTTTTCTTATCTATTTGTTTTACAAACCTATCTGATAAAAGCTCTTGAAGGTCTTGTATTGCATGAATATAGCTAGACTATCTTGAAGATATAATCCAGTGATTAAGATATTCATCTTGATCCAAATCCACACCTATTATTGAGAAAATAGTTACCAAAAAGATTAAGTTACTAGGCATCTCTGATATACAGCCTAGGAGAGTTTCCTGGAGTGCTAACACTATGCATATAAAGAATCTCATTCAAGAATGAGAAAAAATCGATATTGGTATTCTGATTTCATTAGATTACGAGACCGTACCTTGTTCTCTTCCTTACCTTGCTAAAAATAAAAGAAAAAAATTAATGAAGAAAGAAAATAGAAAAAAAGATTGTAAAGAATAATTATATATAAAAGAAAAGAAAATGAGAGTTTTGAAAATAAAGAAGGAACTCATTGACAAGAAGAGAAGATGTTATCAACATTCAGGGATGGAAAGCTATGAAATGTACCCATATATTACTTCATATGCATCTTTTTTGCATGAGGAAATGCAAGACCTTGAGTGTGGGGGGATGTTGGGCTTCAGTTTTGACAGGTTTTCAAGGATTATTTTGCTTAACATTCCATGATTATTTTATACATTTGTACCTTCACTACCTTATATTATCCTATTTCATCTATTATCATCCATTTTCACTTATGTGAACTTCATTAGGAATACAAGTGATAATATGGCTAAATTCTCGTGTTTCGATGATTACCTGCAGTAGATTTTGTGATGTCCTAACTTACTCCTAAAAGTTGTAGTAGGTTTTGGTAATTTCTAGTTACTACCGGAATTGCAATCTATGTGACTAATGGAATTGCAGGCTATGTGACTACCGAAATTGCAAGCTTTGACTACCAGAATTCCTATAGGTGACAATTTCTAGAAGTATTTTTTCCATGACATTTTCGGACAGATGAAGACAAATTTGGAAAAACAAAGACATGGGTTTCGTGCAGAACATGGCAATATAAACAAAGTGCTGGAAGATTTCTCAAAAAATGCACGACCAAGGAAATATGGGTGGATCTTCATGAAGGATTTTTCGATAAATCTGGTAATTCCTTGAGTCCCGTAACTGCCTCAAAGGTTATGATATTTTCCAAACTTACCAACCAAATCGAGGACATGGGTTCTGTTAGGGGATGTGCACATATGGATGTCTGTTGTCCAATTTGGCCGAAGCTTCAACAATGAAACCATTGTTCATGGTCAATGTCCCAAACAACTAAATTTTGTAGCTTGCAAATTACGTTAGTATTTCATTCCTTCGGTCATGAAATCATAACGAGATAGCCAAATATGTATTTATACTTTGTTCATTAATATGTCTAGATAATATATTGTAAACTCTTAATTATCTTTAGTAAAAAATGGTTTGGTATGGGATCAAGTGCACTAGAGATACTCGTTTTCGTTGAAATGTAATTTTATAAATATTGAAGGTATTCATGCATGAGGGAGATAATGATAGCTAGAGATAGAGAAGAGGAGGATTGAGACTCTCTTTTAGATACTATACCCTATTTTATGATGAATTAAAAGGACCAATTTCTATGCATTTTTAGCTACTGACCTTGTGAGTTCGTAGGTGTGTGATAGACATGCTTCTGAGTGAAGGCAAGGCCCCCTTCATCTAAGAAGTAACACCTTAGTTAGATTTTATTTATTCATTTATAATATTGTGATTTTATTCGATTGCATAGTATTCATATCCTTGTAGTTTTGTTTATTTTGATTCTTGTAGTAGACATAATATTATACAATAACGTGATTTAATTGATGTTGCAATTTCATCGATGTTATGTGGGTCGAGAGCTAGTTTTTG
>ML784354.1:734357-758903 GCA_009831015.1 Picea engelmannii
TGATTTTATTCGATTGCATAGTATTCATATCCTTGTAGTTTTGTTTATTTTGATTCTTGTAGTAGACATAATATTATACAATAACGTGATTTAATTGATGTTGCAATTTCATCGATGTTATGTGGGTCGAGAGCTAGTTTTTGTAGAATTTAGATCATCATGCTTTCTTTTCGGTCACTGGATATGAATATTAAACACGATACTCTCTAAACAATGAATTGTTAGAGCTGTAATTTCTGCACACACACTTGTCACTAGTTCTTCATTGGATGGCGACTGCTCATGTAAAGAATATTGCTTTCATTAATTAGTCGTATATTTTGATTGCTCATATCTCTAAACAAAGGTTTCTTTAATATAACTCATTAGGTGAACTAAAACATAGTACTTTTAAGATATATTCTAAGAGTAACATTGTAGATTGAGATAGAGCGTTAGGGTTCGTGGAGAGCATCTAGGGATCGTTTTTGTAGCCAGAGCCGACCATGGCCGCCCTAGGGGGTGGGGATTCGGCCCCTCCCCCTCTGAGTTCAGAAGAGGACACGTTCAGGAAGTTGATTTCCAGCGGAGGCAAGCGCAAGGGCCCTTCTTCGGTTCCGAAATTCATAAAAAAGCTAGATGAAATCCCAGAAATCGCCCTCCCGGAGATGCAAGCGATTAAGATAGCCCTGGCTCTCTCTGAGAGAGGGTTGGTAGGCCAGTTTATGGGACTTTGGCTCTCAGCAAAAACCACTGAATCTTGGGTCCAAAGGAACTGGAAGCCTCTCCTTAAGCAAGGAGTTACCTGCTACCCTTTGAGCAGTGGCTTTTTTCTCTTCGAGTTTATAAACAAGGAAGACAAGGATCTCATTTTCAGAAATGGACCATATTTTATGGGAACCCAGGGGCTGTATCTGAACCGCTAGACCCCAGACTTCGATCCCATGGTGGAATTGCCAAAGGAGGTACCTGTTTGGGTCAGGCTCCCCAACTTGCCGGTTCACTGCTGGAACTATGAAGCTCTGCAAAAGATAGGGAATGGAATAGGGAAATTCATTGATACAGCATACAACAAGTCCATCTACAACTGCGCTAGGATATGTGTTGAAGTGGATCTTGAGGCAGGGCTCCCAGAGGCGGTGAAGGTTACTGTGGGAAACTGGTCTCACTACCAGAAACTCGATTATGAACACCTTCCCTTCAAGTGCAGATCCTGCAAAGAGCATGGACACTTCCAGAGGAATTGTCCAAAGAACCAAAGCCCAGAAAAGGAAGATGCTGAGGGCTGGCAAAAGGTAAAGAAAAGTAAACCAGGCCCTAAATCCAAAGATCCAAGGCTAGAGCAGGTGGGCCAACCATCATCTTCAAAGACAAATCCTCAGAGGGCACCTCCGAAAGAAGGAGCTAACAAGCCAAAGGAAACCAGGAAAGAGCCAATAGTTATAGCCACTCAGTCCCCACCAGCCCCAGAAAATCTGATACCGGTCAATGAAACCCCTCTAGCAGATGAACCCATGAAGTGGGATGAGGAGCACATCCATTTAGATTCTAAAACGGGCACAGATACAGATGAGGGGGCCACGGAGACCAGCAGTTCTGTTGGAACCCCAGAGAAGGTCCCTAGAGGAAGGAAACCAGAGAGAAAAAAAAGGGAGGAGAAATCTTACATGGATGTAACTGTAGGATTTCAACATACCATAGCACCATCCATTGGTTGTTCACGAAGTTGTTGCACCGCGAATCAGGACATCAGGTTAGCCTCTTTAATATTTATGCTCCGGTTCTTTTATCGGAAAAAAAATATTGTTGGGAATCTCTGAATACTTTCCTTTCTTCTAACCATCATGAGAATCTTATTCTGGCCGAAGATCTGAATGTCACCCTAGCCCTCTCTGAAAAAAAAGGAGGAACACCCATATGAGACCCTACACGGGAGTAGGTTGAAGACATTATGCTGGATTGGGATCTGGAGGACATCAAACCCAGTAAAGGAAATTTCACCTGGAACAACAAAAGAGTGGGACCGGGGCACATTGTAGCCCGCTTAGACCGCTTCCTGGTTCACTCTTCCTTTTTAACCCTTGGACTTTTCACCTCGTCTGAAATCCTGCAAGCTTGCACCTCGGATCATAAGCCCATCTCCCTTTCCCTGACCCCTGGGGAAAATCTAGGCCCGATCCCCTTCCGCTTCAGCCCACTATGGGTCTCCTCGAAAGGATTCCTCGAGCTGGTTTCGGAGTCTTGGAAGAAGAGTGTGTCGGGATCACCTTTCTTCATTTGGGAAGAGAAACTGAGAAGGCTCAAAGTAGATCTCAAAAACTGGGCAAAGAACATGCCCTCCCCTTTGCAGGAAAGGAAAAAAGCCCAAAGGGCCCTGGAGAAACACCAACGTCATATGGAGTCTTCCCCGGTAACCCCAACGATGTTGAACGACGAGTTGGAGTTGCAAAAGAAGCTTCGCAAATCTCTTAGAAGAGAGGAAGAGTGCTGGCGAATAAAGTCGAGAAGTCTCTAGCTCCAAGCAGGAGACAAAAATACTTCCTTCTTCCACAAGCAGGCAGAATCCTGAAAAAATCATAACTCAATTAGAGAGATTCAATTTCAGGGACAAGCCTACAAAAAACTTGAGGAGATCCAACTTGCTGCCCACTCCTTCTATAAAAATATGTTTACTGAAGAGCTAGAGGCCCCTACTAGATCGGAGCTCTATCCTCTCATGGTGGTCCCCAAGCTGATAAATGAAGATGACAACCATTGGCTGACAGCCCCTATCACGACTGAGGAGATCAACAAAGCTCTCCAAGCTATGAACCCAGATAAAGCCCCCGGGCCTGATGGATTCACGACCAGGTTCTATATAGCCTGCTGGGATATCATCCAAAAAGATCTAGTCAGAATGGTGAGGAAATCTCAGAACTGTAGAAAAATTGGAGGGAGCACCAAATCCTCCTTTCTAGCTTTAATCCCCAAAGAGAAAGGTGCCCAAATATTTTCAAGATTCTGCCCTATTTCGCTTTGCAATTCGGGGTACAAAATCATCACCAAAGTAATAGCAAACAGAATAAAAAAAGTCCTCCCCAGGATCATCCCGGAGAACCAGGGGGGCTTCATCCAGGGGAGACAAATCCAGAACAATATTATCCTTGTGAAAGAGGCTATCCACTCAAGCTGTCAAAGGAAGGAGAAAGGAATGTTAGTCAAGCTGGATCTGGCGAATGCCTTTGACAGAGTCCGACTGAATTTCCTTTTTGCTGTGATGCTCAAGATGGGATTTCACCCACATTTGGTTCGCTGGATTAGGGCCTGTATAGCGAGGCCATGGATCGCCCCACTGGTTAATAGCATACCGACTGAGTTTTTCCAAGCCTCAAGGGGACTTAGACAGGGCTACCCCCTGTCCCCCCTGCTTTATGCCATTCAAGCATCTATGCTAAGCTTTCAGCTGAATAAGAGCATGCAACAACGCTCCTTAATTGGCCTCTCAATTTCTCCTAGAGTTGAGAGAATTAATCATGCTCAATTGGCCGATGATACGCTCCTTTTGGGCCAAGCCGCCCTGTCCACCGCAAGAGCTCTCAAGAAAGAATTGGATGACTACACTGAAATTTCATGCATCGAAATCAGTTTGAGGAAGAGTAAAATTTATGGTTGGAACTGCCCTCCTATAGAAATGATTGGCATTTCCAGGGTGTTGGAAATGGAAGGAGCTTCAACGTGGGAGTCCATTAAATATCTAGGAATCCCGCTAGTCAAAGAAGCTCCCAAAAGTAACCTGTGGCTGCCTCTGTTGGACAAGATGAAATCCAGGATCTTAGCCTGGGGAGTAACATGGCTGAACAAAGCAGGGAAGTTAATCCTCATAAATTATGTTCTCACCTCTCTTCCTGTCTACCAGGCCTCCATTCTCCTTGCCCCGAGAGGATTTGTGAGAGACTTAAACAACATCTTGAGAAAATTTCTTTGGGAAGGGGGAAGGAACGAGGGGAAAAAAATGCACCTAGTCAGCTAGGATAAGGTTAAAGCCCCCAGGATGGAAGGTGGGCTGCAAGTAAGAGATGTGGCCACTCAGAATCTGACCATGGGAGGTAAGATTCTCTGGAAGATGATAAGAGGTAAGTCCACTTGGAGCTCCAAAGCTCTAAGGATTAAATATTTCTATGGGCACAAAGAAAGGTGCCTTGATCGCCCCCCCTTGACTAGAAAATGCTCTCCCATCCTTTCTCTCTGCCTTAAGGCTCTAGATTTGATTACCTCAAAGATTTTTTGGATCTCGAGGAACGACCGAAAAATCAAGTTTTGGGAAGACTCTATCTTAGGACAGACCCCTTTAAGTTTTTTGGAAGGGATGGAAAACATCGAGAGTTGGCTCCATTCCTTTAGCAAAGTCACCCTGTGGAACCTTTCAGCTTGGAACCAGGATGGCTCTTGGCTTAAGTGGGATTTGGGGGACTATCCACAACACTTAGAAACTGAAGCTCGTACCCTCCTGGATGCTCTTCAAGGGTGCTCCCCCTCCTCGGCCAGGAAGAAGGACAAAAGAGGTTGGGGCTCTACGTCTGGTAGTTACTCTGCTGCAGCTGGTTATGCAGCCCTGTAAGCAATCCCTTGGGTAGCCCCTGATCCCTCAGTGTGGAGAAATCTCTGGCTTCATCCCTCCCTTCCCAAATTAGATCTCTTTTGCTGGTACCTTCTGCACAACAGTATCCTTTCTTGGGAAAACCTCTCAAACAGAGGCTGGGAAGGGCCCTCTCATTGCCCTCTCTGTGCTTGTCATGTTGAAACCTCTGTCCACCTCTTTCTCCTTTGTCCCTACGCTCTGGAACTTTGGAATCTCATTCTTGGCTAGTTGACTGTACCCCTGCCCTCTTCAGTTACCTCTTTGTTTACCTACTAGGTCAATCTGGCTCCCTTCTCCTTTACCAAGTTGAACCTGCTAAAGCATTGCTGGATGTGGGTGCCGAAAGTAGTCTGCTGGAAACTGTGGTTGGAGTGAAACAACAAGATCTTCAGGGATATAGCAGGGACGTCGGCCCAAACTGCACTCAAAGTGAAAGCGATGCTGGGCGATCTGATAGCCTCAAAGACTAATATCACCAATGAAGTAACCCCTAACAAAGATGATTATGTCTGGTTCCATGATCTTGATCCCTCCCTCATGGACAGAACCAAGCAATTTACCAAACACTATTCCCCTTGGGAAATTAGGCTGGAGGAACAAGAGTTCTTAAAGTGGAGATATTCTTTGGAGAAGCATATTCTGCAGGTGGATGGGGCCTCGAAAGGGAATCCCAGTCCCGCGGGAAGTGGAGGGGTCCTACTCGACATCTCAGGGAAAATTGTGTTCATCTTTTCCTGGGGGCTAGGCCTGAACACCAATAATACAACTGAAATTTTAGCAATCTGGCAGGGGCTGGCTCAGGCCAGAAGGTTATCAATCTTGAATTTGGCTATCATAGGGGACTCTAGAATCTTTATCCATTCTCTCAATTAGAGGAAGGCTCCCAAAAACGTGGGCTTGGACCATTATTATAGGAAGGTTCTGGTCCAGATGAAGTATTTCGAAGAGGTGAAGTTCTACCACATCCTCAGGCATCTTAATCAGTTGGCAGACCACGAAGCGAACAAAGGAACCTCCCTAGGCAAGGGAGTCATCAGCGTAAATGGAGCTGAAATTTATGAACCTATCCCTTAGAGTCTGGGGAGAAGGACTCGACCGAAGTTCTCTTGTCAGAATTTGTAGAAGTCTGAAATTTGCCAGGAAGGAATCCAAAGTGCAGGCGCGAAGGTATGAGGCAGGTGAGAGAAGTCTTGTGTAGGGACGCGCTAGAATAAGGACAGGGGCGTCAGGACAGTGCTGGAACATATGCTGAAACAGTACTGGAACATATACTGAAACAGTGCTGTAACTTATGCTGAAACACAGTGCTGTAACTTATGCTGAAACACAGTGCTGGAACATATGCTGAAACACAGTGCTGGAACATATGCTGAAACAGGGCTGGAACATATGCTGAAGCACAGTACTGGAACATATGCTGAAACACAGTGCTGGAACATATGCTGAAACAGTACTGGAACATATGCTGAAACATTGCTATAACTTATGCTGAAACACAGTGCTGTAACTTATGCTGAAACACAGTGCTGGAACACATTCTAAAACAGGGCTGGAACAGATGCTGAAACACAGTGCTGTAACATATGCTAAAACACAGTGCTGGAACATATGCTGAAACACAGTGCTGGAACATATGCTGAAACAATACTGGATCATATGCTGAAACAATGTTGTAACTTATGCTGAAACACAGTGCTGGAACATATGCTAAAACAGTGCTGGAACATATGCTGAAACACTGCTGTAACAAATGTTGAAACAGTGCCGAGACTTATGCTGAAACAGTGCCGAGCCTTAAGCTGAAACAGTGATTGGAGTTTCAACATTTAAATTTAATCCAGTTCTATTAGAAGACATACATGAACTAGTTCAATTCACAAGTCTCTAGCTATAGAAGTAGAATGGTTCAGAAAGACAGGCCATAAGCAATTTGAGGCCATTTGCAACCGTTTCTGTCAAAAAAAAAAAACATAGTACTTTTGAGTACAAAGTTTGTACTTGACCGACACTACTACCACAATGATTCACTATTACATGAGAAACAATTTTCAAAGAATCATATCCTCATTTTTGGGTGTGTTTGGTGTCATTTTATTATCATAGATTACATCCTCATTTATGAGCACAAACTCTCAATTAGATCAAATTAGAGACTTGGAATGAAGTACCTGTCATAATAGTAACCATTGGTTGCAAAATGTTGTTGTGACCTATGTTTTAACAATTACCATCTTGCTCCCTAATCTAAGAGTCATAGTTTCGAAGTGGATTAATTTTGTGATTATTTTGAAGTTGTTTTCATCAGCACATAGATCTTATATTACGCTCTAATCCTGCATATAATTTTCTTTCATCTCACAAGCTTACGAGCCCTCTGGTTTTTGATTTAATGTCTAGAATTTATACAAATAAATATCCCCATAAACACTAAAACAATTAATGAACATGAAAAATCAAATCATTTCCCTAAATTGAAAAGTTAATGACTTGCAATTTGTTGCACCTACGAGATCAAGACCTCATATTCCTCCTTCTAAGAATAATACTCTGAAGTGGATTGGTGTCACTTTTTTCAAGAATTCCATGATCCCAAGAATTCTTACTCATATACACGCCACTTAGAATTGTCTAAGGAAGGAAAGGCACCTTTACCGCTCATCAGTAACAAACTTACCTCCACTTCTAAGAATGATCAAGTTAACATGCAAGAGGTTGTGTCTTATGATGATAAGGCTTCCTCTTTTGGAAGCTTTACTATAGAAACTAGGAATCAAACCTCTAGACCAATTCCACAGGGAGTGGAGGGGGGGAAATGATCCTAAATACAATGGTAAAAACAAATCTACGATGAGTGGAATATTACCTTCTCCTTTGTGGAACAAAGATCCTTGGGTTCCAAACAAGGTTAAATTACCTAATGAACCACCTCCATGTTTCTCAATATGAGGACCTTACAATGTAGTTGAATATATAGCAAAGGTCTTGACCCATATTACATTATTAGATGCTCATAGGACACCTACTCAGTTTGAAAAAATTTCTCATGTCTTACAAGCCCATCCTCCTCTACAATTAGAACAAAAAGCTTCACCCTGTGAAGAGGCCTTCTCTCAACAAAAGGATGCATATAATGTCATTTATTTAGACCCAGGAATTCCTCCTTTCGATGTCTCAATAAATATTTTTTATTTTGTGCTATTCCTACCTAAGAGTTCCTCCTTTCCATGTCTAAGAAAAGATTTATGATTTTGTGCTCCATAATTGTGTCATTGACACATGACTAAGGCACAATGTCATGCCCCTTTGAGTTATGCGGATATTGGGTCTTGAGTGCACAAGTCCTTGTAAATATTTGTTAGCTTTAGATTCTATAATTGTAGAAACAATCAATTATATCAAAGACTTATCCATTGACTTTAATTGAGCTCATGATGTGAACGTTCTCATACATGTGATTGTAGTTGATATACCTGAAGCATACGATATGTGTTTAGGAATAGAGTGGTCCACTAAGGTCAAACATGGTTGCTACTTTATGGAAGGAACCCTCTTTACATTTCCTCACAAGGGTGCATAAGTTATCATTAGGATAGAGCTAAAACATTGAGAGTAGGTTTTACCCACTTCCTGCAACACCAAACATGTGTCTTTCCAAGACACGAGGATGGGTACTTATATTGTATTATATGAAGAATATGTTCATGTACCTCCTCCTAATAAAGATGAAATGATTTGGAGCATGGATTTTGATGGTACCAAATCCATGCATGTATCTAGTGTTGGGTTCTTTCCATGTGATCCCAGGGGAAAGGAAATCCCTTTATCTTTTTTATTAGAGTTCCCTAACACCAATAACATGGTTGCATATGAAGCATTATTTTAGGGCCTCCAAAAGGCCTTAGACTTAGGAATTCACCATTTATTGGTTAGCAAGGATTTAGAGTTAGTTGTGAACCAAATTAGAGAAAAATACGTTGTTCATAAACCTCGCCTCAAATAATACTACCAAAAGGATAAGAAACTTATCAAAAAGTTCTTATCTTTCAACATTCAATCCATACCTAGGGCCTCAAACCATGTAGTTGATACTTTATCCTTATATGGTTCATGCTTTACTTCATATTTTGTAAGGTTTTTTGAGGATATAAGAATCCAAATGTTTCATAGGCCTACGTTACCTGATAATGATGACCCTTGGAAAGTTTTTGATACTGAAGAACAAATATGTACATTCTTTTAAAACAAGGAGGATTTTGAAGACTTGCATATCTACCGTGATTTAGAAGAGGAAAATAGGGATACAATCCAACTAAAAATGAATAAAATCCCCATTGGCCTAACCATGTTGGAATCCATGTTTGATTCCAACAATGCTTCTACCTATGCACCTAGTATTAACAATGAATCCATTATGAAGGTGCAAGAAACAACCCATATAAATATGGGAACATAAGAAGATCCAAAGATGGTTTATATAGGATCACAATGTTCTCCTATTGAGTTCACTTAGTTCATAGAACTTTTAATGGAGTTCAGGGATGTTTTTTCCTGGTCCTACGAGGACCTCAAAGTATTCAATATGCAATAAATAGTTCATTCCATACCTATAATCCCTTACTCGAAGCCTTATAAGCATAAACAAAGCAATAACAATCCTTCCTCAAACCAAACAATTAGGGTTGAATTAGATAAGTGAGAAGCAACAAAGGTCATATATTATCCTTGTTACTCACAGTGGGTATCCAATTTGGTTCCATTTAAGAAGAAAGTTGGGGATATTTAGTTATGTGTTTATTTTCGACATTTGAACAAAGTGTGCTTAAAAGAAAACTACCCTATCCCACTCATGGAGGAGATCCTCCAACAAGTTTTTGGTGCCCAAATGATGTCTCTTTTAGATGCATTCTCAACCTACAACCAAATATCCCTCAAACATTTTGATTGTCACAAAACCACCATGGTATATTTTAAGGATTCATATATTATACCTATGTATAGTATTCTATGCAACTATTTCATTTTGAATTATATGTTTTTTTTTATCGAATATTTGCCTATATATATATATATATATATATATATATATATATATGAAATAAGTGAGTTCAATAGGAGAACACTGCATTCACCCAAAAATAACAAGTTTTAACGGTAAATTATATGTTTTTTTTATCAAATATTTTCCTACACACACAAAGACAAATATTCGATAAAAAAACATATAATTTACTATTAAAACTTGTTATTTTTTGGTGAATACAATGTTCTCCTATTGAGTTCACTTAGTTCATAGAACTCTTAATGGATTTTAGGGATGTTTTTTCTTGGTCCTACGAGGACCTCAAAGTATTCAATATGCAATAAATAGTTCATGCCATAGCTATAATCCCTTACTCGAAGCCTTACAAGCATAAACAAATCAAGAACAATCCTTCCTTAAACCAAACAATTAGGGTTGAATTAGATAAGAGGGAAGCAACAAGGGTCATCTATTATGCTTGTTACTTGCAGCGGGTATCCAATTTGGTTCCAGTGAGGAAGAAAACCAACGATATTTGGTTGTGTTTATTTTCGACATTTTAACAAGGTTTTCTTAAAAGAAAACTACCCCATCCCACCCATGGAGGAGATCCTCCAACAAATTTTTGGTGCCCAAATGATGTCTCTTTTATATGGATTCTCAAGATACAACCAAATATCCCTCAAACATTTTGATTGTCACAAAACCAGCATGGTATTTTTTAAGGATTCAAATATTATACCTATGTATAGTATTCGATTAAAAAAACATTTAATTTACTATTAAAACTTGTTATTTTTTGGTGAATATTATAAATCTAATAAAAAAACATTTAATTTACTATTAAAACTTGTTATGTTTTGGTGAATATTATAAATCTAATCATATTTATGTAAAAATAGGTAATTTTTTAATCAAAATGACGAATAATGTTTTTCAAAAAATGACCAAGAAATAGCCAATTGGAAAAAAATTGCCCCTAAAAAATACCCTGAAAACCACCTTCACTACCCGTTGGGGAACACATGCACATCAAAAGATGCCATTCAATTTGATTAACGCTGAAAGTATCTTTCAACATGATATGGCCATTGCTTTCATAGGCTTGATGGGTAAGATTATAGTTATCTACTTCGATGACCTCACATTATTCTCCCAGAAGGAGTTAGTCACTTTGATCACATTAAACAAGTACTTATTAGATGTTGTAAGTTCACCATATCCTTAAAATCTAATCAAACCATTTTCGACATTATGGAAGGAAAACGCTTGGGACACATCGTTTCTCAAGAGGGTGTCAAAGTGGATCCTCAGAGGGTGATAGAAATCAAAAGGCTGCCTTTACCTACCAATAAGAAAGAGATGGAATCTTTCTTTGGAAATATAAATTTCCTAAGAGATGCTTAATTCCTGATTTCCATCGAGTTGTCAAAATTCTAAATCAATTAATGAAGTAAGACATTAGGTTCAAATGGGACCTTCCTACACATTGGGATTTGAATATATTAAAGTAGCCATTTATTTTTCTCCTCTATTGGTTAGTCCCGATCATTCCAAAGATTTCGTTATATACACTAATAGATTAGAGGAGACCATTTTTGTAATTCTATTACAAAAGGACAACGAATAAAACCATAGACCAATTTCCTTTGTAAGCCTTAATTTGAAGACACATCAGTTGAACTATTCTCAACTTGAGAAGCATGGTTATTCTTTATATAAATCCTTGGAGTTGTTTCGACTCTATTTCTAGGACCATAAAGTCTTTGTGTCTGAATCCCTCTTAGTCACTCCTTTGAACCAAACTAAAATACATAGTAAGTGGTCCAAATGGATCATCCACATGCAAGAATACGACTTAGAAATTAAACCAACAAAACAAAGAAGGGGAGCTGGTTTGGATGAATTGCTAACTAAATCCCATGCCTCTATAATAGTTGAATCACCTAGAATATAAGTTTTGATTACTTACGAAGAAATGGTTAACAAAATTGAGTTGGCATCACAACCATGGTACGAACCTATCATATACCTTTTAATCAATGGTGTTTTTCTGTCGTACATGGATACTAAAGCTAAGAAAACACTTCACTTACAATTTGTTTGGTATGTTTTACAAGATCAAATCCTTTATAGGAGAAACCTTTATGGAGTGTTTTCATGTTGGCTTACTTCTAACCAAGCCCAAATGGCACTTGAAGAATGTTGTTTCAAGGTTTGTTGAGGTAACTTTTCAGCCAAAACTACTATAGAAAAAGTTTTACATGTAGGTTACTATTGGCCTTCTCTCAACCAAGATGCCCATTTACTAGTCTAAAAATGTGAATCTTTCCAATGCTTCACTAGGAAGAAAAAGTTAGTTGCTTTGCCTCTTAATCCCATTGAAGTACAAGTCCTTTTCACAAGATGGGTTGTGGAATTTATTTGACCAATCTCACTACCTTTTTGTGTAGGTCACATATTTATCTTAATTGTTGCTTACTACTTTACGAAGTGGTCTGAAGCAGTTTCCCTTAGGAATGTTATGTTAATCCCTATATGAAGCCCCATGTTAAGCATATATTCCCATGAAAATCCCTAGATATTGAGTTGTATTTTGATAGCAACCGCACCCCTTCGGAGCACGAGCACTCTCCTCAGGACCTTCTTTTCCTTTGGCCCGAAGAACTTCAACGGTTCTTCTATTTCGCAATCGGGAAATCTGCACCCCACAGGTTCTCTTCGAATTTATCCTCCCCTCTTTGCTTTCAGAGGATCGGCACTCGCAACTTCACGAGTTCCACAGTTGAGCACTACACCCTCAGATCTCCAAGATCCGATGTCTCAGTCAACGCTGACCTTCTCCCACTTCCCCGGGACTTCCACTTTATCGTAGCTTCGCGCTATCGCGACTTCGTCGCTCGGGACTCCCAGCGCTCGGTTCTCCGACTCCCGAGTCCCGATGTACCGAGACACCGATATTCTCCTGTTGCGATTTCTCTACCCCGCGCCCTCACGAATTGTACCTCCCAATATTTGGGTGTTCAACTTATGAGCCTCGAGCTTGCGAGATTCCCCGATCTTGGCCACCTGTCTTCCACTCACTCTTGCGGCCCCACATGACTTACATTACCCTCGGGATATCGCACCTCGCGGCTTCATATTTTATATTGTCGAGAACACGGGCTTCAACCTACGAAGCTCTGATGCACGATCCTACGTGAAGATCCGACAATTCTCGTAACTTCGTGAGATTCTCTTGGAGGCTCTCGACTGTCCGTCCTGCGAATCGAACAAAGTGTTTTCCCACAAAGACTTGTTCTCCTCCGTGCGCCTTTGTGCTTATTTGAACGCTTCAATACACAACCTTCTCATGCAATCCTCCAACGGATTCAAAGGCCTATTCCTCCTGAGCTTCAAACCCTTGAGTGTTCTTGCGAAATGAATCAAGTGCTTCCTCCACAAAGACTTGTTCACCCTCTCGCCAAACCTGCGACACTCCTGCAAGCTTTCAATAGCCGCTTCCCTGCACGTACCCTTCGACGAATTCGAAGGCTTACTCCTTCCTAAACTTTTCCAAGACTTCAATCTTCTTGGAAACCTCTTGCACGCACTCCTTGCGGAAAATCTTCAACAACTTCTAAGTGTTGAAGTCTTCTGACCCTGTGCACTCCTGCAACATAAATCTTTCAATACTTTGCTCAGAATCGCAACTCTGAGAATTCGTTGGCCTGTGCACTCCTTGCATGGCACTGTGCCTATATGCACTCTCGAGGAAAAGAGAACAAAAGCTATCTCTAAGTGGACCCTTCTGTCAACGCACTCCTTGCAGACAATTCAACTGCACTCCTTGCAGGAATCTTTTGGCTCACATAGAGAAACAATTGAAACTCATTCACTCACCCTCTTAGACTTCAATTCAACCATGCAATCACATACACAACATATAAAAGAATATGTATGATAGGAAGAAAATATTCATAAGCATAACAAAATCAACACAGAGAATAGACACATAACCATGGATTTGAATCAAAGCTTTCTTCTATTAATTCAATATCTGTACATGGATGTTCTCTACACAGTTCTCTGCTTTCTCTTCTCTCTTCTTGCTCCTGTTTCCATAATGTTACAATGATACAATGAGGGTGTCTATATCTGTTTTCCCTCTCAAACTCTAAACTATCAAATCTAGACTTAAATATTCTATCTACCAGCATTAACTATTTTTAAATGCCTCATCTACCTAAGGACGAGAGCTATCCGCTCAAAGTCCATTACAAGGTATAAGTGCACCTTTTCTTAAATGGCCCATTTAAGATCACACAACATTCCCAAAGTATTTTCAAAATGTGTGCTGGCTTATCCAGCTGTCTTCCGCTCCATGCTGGCTCGCTTGATGTGTTGGCAATGCTCCTGCATCATACTCCTCGGCTTGAAAATTTTCATGGGCTCCTGTCCATGAGCTCCTGCACGGTCTGTCCATGCTTCTGTATCATTGCCTCAGTCTCCCAGCTGGAATCTTCCACTTGACCAGATACTCAAGGTATTCTTTCCTCCTGGTCTTCTTTCCCACTCTCTTGTCCAGTATGCATTCCATCTGTGGCTTCTCTGCAACTGGTAATTGCTTCGTCCACTCAATCACTGATTCCTTAGTTCCAGTCTCTGCTTCTCCAGCCCTGTATGGGTATAAATCTACAATATTAAATATTGGAGATATTCCAATGCCATCCGACAACTCAATCTCATAAGCATTCTCTCCGAATTTCTTCAGGACCTTGCATGGCCCAATTTTATTCATCTTTAACTTATTGTATGTTCCCCTTGGGAACCTTTCCTTCCTTAAGTGTGCCAGGACCAAATCACCAACTTAGAATTGAATTTGTCTCCGATGCTGATCTGCTTTGTTCTTGTATTTCTGATTTGAATCTTTCAGTCTCTACTTCACCTTGCCGTGAATTTCCTTCATCGCCTCAACGAATTCCTCTGCACTAGCACTGCTAGTCACAGTCTGTTATGAATCTCGCAGTTTAGAAACTCCTCTCGACTGCATCCCATATACAACCTGAAATGGACTTTTTCCTATACTCCTGTTCACTGAATCGTTGTATGCAAACTCTGCCTGTGGCAATATGTTGTCCCAGCTGCTATGGTGTTCCGTCACCAAGCTCCTTAGCAAGTCTCCTAGACTTCTATTGACCACCTCTGTTTGCCCATCCGTCTGCGGACGATAAGCTGAACTAAACGCCAAGTTAGTTCCTAGCTTCTTCCATAGCATCCTCCAAAAATGACCTATGAATTTTGTATCCCTGTCGGAGACTATGCTTCTCAGAAATCCATGAAGTCGAATGACCTCCTTGAAAAACAAATTCGCGATGTGAGTCGCATCGCTGGTTTTATGGCATGGAATGAAGTGTGCCATATTAGAAAACCTGTCCACCACCACAAAGATGGAATCAACACCTCTCTATGTCCTTGGAAAACCCAATACAAAATCCATGCTGATCGCCTCCCATGGTCTCTCTGGTATGGGCAATGGCTGATAAAAACCTGCATTCTGCTTTCTCCCCTTCGAATGTTGACAAATTCGGCATCTGTCAACAAATCGCTTGACCTCTGCTCGCATCCCTAGCCAAAAATACGATTCTCTCAACTTCGCGAATGTTTTGTCATGGCCAAAATGTCCTGCCAATCCACCACTGTGTTTTTATTTCACCAAGTTCTCCCTCATGGAGCATTTCAGAATGCACAGTTGATTGCCTCTGAACAATAATCCCTCCTGGATCATGTAGTCTATCCATGGGCTCTGATCTCTGAGAACTGGATTCTCAACTGCTTCATACGCTTCTCCGAAATCTGCATCTCCTGCGTACATATCCCTGCCATTTTCAAAACCCAATGTTTTGACTCGGAATTCCTACAACAACAAGCACTTCCTGCTCAAAGCATCAACCACTTTGTTAGCAGTACCCGAAATATGCTTAATCACAAATGTGAAATTCTGCATATACTCTACCCATTTTTCATGCTTTTGATTCAACTTATCCTATTGACTCACAAACTGCAATGCATGATTATCACTGTACAATACAAATTCTTTTGGGATCAATTAATGCCTCCACTTCTTCAACGCCTGCATGATAGCATAAAATTCCTTATCATACGTGGAGTATTTCAGCTTGGTTTCATCCAGCTTCTTGTTGAAATATGCAACTGGTCTGTCCTCCTGACTCAAGACCACTCCTATGGCAAAGCCACTTGCATCGCATTTCACCTGAAACACCTTCGTAAAATTCAGCAACACCAAGACCGACTGTTCTGTGATTTTCCGCTTCAACAGATTGAAGCTCTTCTCTGCCTCTTCATTCCAATGAAAATATTTATGTCTTTTCTTGACAGTATCCATCATCTCTGCGCTAATTCCATTAAAATTCTTGATGAATTTCCGGTAGAAACTAGCCAATCCATGAAAAATTCTCACCTCGAAAATATTTCTCGGTGATGGCCAATTTTTAATTACTTCCACTTTACTTGGATCCATCTTTAATTCATTTGCCGATATGACAAACCCCAAGTAAATGAGTGATGTCTTCATAAATTAAGATTTCCTCATGTTGATCAACAACTTCTCTTGCTGTAGCTTCCTCATTACTACAACTAAATGCTTCAGATGTTCTTCTTTTGTCTTGCTGAAAATCAATATGTCATCTAAATAAACAATGACAAACTTACCAATGAATTCTTTCATCACTTCATTCATCAACCTCATGAAAGTACTTGGTGCATTCGTCAATCCAAACGACATGACTAGCCATTCATACAACCCTTCATTGGTCTTGAAGGCTGTCTTCCATTCATTGCCTTCCCTCATGCGAATCTGATGGTATCCTCTTTTCAAATCAACCTTTGAAAAATATTTGGCTCCACTTAAACAGTCCATCAAGTCATCCATCCGTGGCAATGGAAACCTGTACCTGATGGTTATCTTGTTAATGGCTCTGGAATCTGTACACATCCTCTAGCCTCCATCTTTCTTTGGACTCAGTACCGTTGGAATGACACACAGACTTAAACTTTCCCTGATCAGTCCTTTATCCAATAGTTCTTGCACCTGCCTTTTAACTTCTTCGTTCTCCTGCGGCGTCAACCTGTACGCAAATTTATTCGGAAAACTGGCCCTTGGTATGAGGTCTATATGATGACTCACACTCCTCATTGGTGGCAACGAATGAGGTAATTTGTCCACGATGATGTCAGCGAACTCTTCCAACAGTTCCTAAATTTCACCTGGTAAATCATCCACTCTTGTGCTAGTCAGAACAATCCTCAGTTTTCTGACCAAAAAGAATTGTGGATCTTCTTTCTTCTCCATCTCCGTAAGAAGCTCCTTCCCACTCATGAGAAGTATGGTGTTGCTTACTTCCGGCTCCACCTCCTTATCTTTTATCGGAAGCAACCTGTGTGTCCTCCCATCCTTCTCTAAAGTATATGTGTTCATCCTCCCATCATGAACCACATTTATGTCATATTGCCATGGTCTACCCAACAATAAGTGACATACATCCATGGGAATGACATCACATAATACCTTATCATTGTACCCACCTATCTTGAATTCAACTAAACACTATTTAGTGACACTCACCTGATGTCCCTTCTGTAGCCATGAAACTTTATATGGACATGAGTGATCAGTAGTCTCCAGCTCCAGTTTTTCTACCATCTCGGTCGAAACGAGATTATCGGTGCTACCACTGTCAACAATAA
Source organism: Picea engelmannii (assembly GCA_009831015.1). Taxonomy (NCBI): domain Eukaryota; kingdom Viridiplantae; phylum Streptophyta; class Pinopsida; order Pinales; family Pinaceae; genus Picea; species Picea engelmannii. The sequence goes on from ML784354.1 coordinate 751,721, forward strand.
TCTTGCATACCAAGTCCTTGGTCTTGCAAGCTATCCTAAATAGTCTGGTCCTTTGAGCTGAACTCTCCACCTCCTTCTCAGGTGTCAAAATGACTTTGTGCACTGTCAATGATCTTCCTGCTTCTGTGTCTTCATTCTCAACATCACGCCTCTGCGCTTCAGTGATGTGAGCTTCTCCAATGTCCTTCTTTTTCTCTGGACACTCGAATGACTTGTGCCCATTCTTTTCACATGTGAAGCATGTGATAACTCCACCTCGGCCTCTTCCTCTACCTCTGGTACGAGGAAAAGTATTTGCATCAGCATAATCTGGTCGCTGATCATGTTTCTCCCTCTGCTCAGCATATTGCTGTCCTCGCTGTGAGTTTCCACCTCTTTCAACTTTACCCTGAGGTTTCTTCCATTCCTCCTTGGGCTTCTGATATTTCTCTTGGGAAAATGCCTTGCCTCTGGGATGACTTCTGCCTCGCCCTCATTGACTTTGCTTACGGCTCAGCTTCTCCTTGGCTTTCAAAGCCATCTGGTAAGCATCTTCCACCATTCTGATGGTTGTCATTCTTAACTCATCCTGAATGTTGTATCTCAGACCATTCAGGTATCTGGCAACCTTCTCATCATCGCTCTCCTGATGACCTGCTCTGATGTTCAGTCGATAGAATTCCTCAGTGTATTCCTTCACTGTCATTAGTTTCTGTCTCAGGTTCTACATTCTCCTGAACAGTGTGATTTGATAATCCCTTGGGATGAACTTTGCCTTCATCTTCACAATCATTCGATACCATCTTTTGATCTTTTTCTTGCCCTTGGAACGTCTATCCACTTGTAGCTCGTCCCACCACAATGATGCGTGTCCCTTCAGTCTTGTGACAACATGCCTAACCTTTTTATCCTCTTCGATATCCTCATAATCGAAGTAGGTGTCAAGATCTCTAATCCAATCCAGTAGCTCTTCTCCATTCAGACTTCCTTCGTAAGCTGGAATGTCCACTTTTGTCTTTGAACTCATCCGGGCAATAGCTTTAATTAATCGCTCATTGGCTGCATCTTCGGCTGCAACTTATCCTAGTTGTTCAACTTCAACTTCACCTTCGGAGTCACTCAGATCTCCAGCATTGGCTATGTGTCTCTGTGCTGCTTCCATATCTTCTAATCTCGCTCGAAGATAACGTATCTGCCTTTCCATTTCTGTATTTTGGGCTTGTCTCCCTCTACCTCTCTGATTTCCCCTATCCTCTTGATCGAGTGATTGTCTTTCTCTTCTCGGTGGCATGGTGAACTCTCTCTTTCTGTGCTATAGAAAAAAAAGAGTCAAACAAGCTCTGATACCACTTCGATAGCAACTGCACCCCTTCGGAGCACGACCGCTCTCCTCAGGACCTTCTTTCCCTTTGGCCCGAAGAACTTCAACGATTCTTCTATTTCCCAATCGGGAAATCTGCACCCCACAGGTTCTCTTTGACTTTATCCTCCCCTCTTTGCTTTCGGAGGATCGACACTCGCGACTTCACGAGTTCCACAGTTGAGCACTACACCCTCCGATCTCCGAGATCCGATGTCTCAGTCAATGCTGACCTTCTCCCACTTCCCCAGGACTTCTGCTTTATCGCAGCTTCACGCTATCGCGACTTCGTCGCTCGTGACTCCCAGCACTCGGTTCTCCAACTCCCGAGTCCCGATGTACCGAGACGCCGATATTCTCCTGTCGCAATTTCGCTACCCCGCACCCTCGCGACTTGTACCTCCCAATATTTGGGCGTTCAAATTACAAGAACCGAGCTCGCGAGATTCCCCGATCTCAGCCACCTGTCTTCCACTCACTCTTGCGGCCCCACATGGCTTACGTCACCCTCGAGATATCACACCTCGCGACTTCGCAGTTTCTATTGTCGAGAGCACGGGCTTCAACCTACGAAGCTCCGATGGGTGATCCTACGTGAAGATCCGACGATTCTCATAACTTCGTGAGATTCTCTTGGAGGCTCTCGACTATCCGTCCTGCGAATCGAACAATGTGTTTTCCCATGAAGACTTGTTCTCCTGCGTGCGCCTTTGTGATTATTTGAAAGCTTCAATACACAACCTTCTCATGCAATCCTCCAACGGATTCAAAGGCCTATTCCTCCTGAGCTTCAAACCCTTGAGTGTTCTTGCGAAATGAATCAAGTGCTTCCTCCACAAAGACTTGTTCACCCTCTCGCCAAACTTGCGACACTCCTGCAAGCTTTCAATAGCCGCTTCCCTGCATGTACCCTTCGACGAATTTGAAGGCTTACTCCTTACTAAACTTTTCCAAGACTTCAATCTTCTTGGAAACCTCTTGCACGCACTCCTTGCGACAAATATTCAACAACTTCTAAGTGTGAAGTCTTCTGACCCTGCGCACTCCTGCAACAGAAATCTTTCAAGACTTTTCTCAGAATCACAACTTTGAGACTTCGTTGGCCTATGCACTCCTTGCACGACACTATGCCTATCTGCACTCTCAAGGAAAAGAGATCAAAATCTATCTCTAAGAGGACCCTTCTTTCAATGCACTCCTTGTGGACAATTCAACTGCACTCCTTGCAGGAATCTTCTGGCTCACTTAGAGAAACAATTGAAACTCATTCACTCACCCTCTCAAACTTCAATTCAACCATGCAATCACATACACAACATATAAAAGAATATGTATGACATGAAGAAAATATTCATAAGCATAACAACATCAACACAGAGAATAGACACATAACCATGGATTTGAATCAAAGCTTTCTTCTATTAATTCAATATCTATACATGGATGTTATCTACACAGTTCTCTGCTTGCTCTTCTCTCTTCTTGCTCCTGTTTCCATAATGTTACAATGATACAATGAGGGTGTCTATATCCGTTTTCCCTCTCGAACTCTAAACTATCAAATCTAGACTTAAATATTCTATCTACCAGCATTAACTATTTTTAAATGCCTCATCTACTTAAGGACGAGAGCTATCCGCTCAAAGTGCATTACAAGGTATAAGTGCGCCTTTTCTTTAATGGCCCATTTAATATCACGCAACATTCCCAAAGTATTTTCAAAATGTGTGCTGGCTTATCCAGCTGTCTTCCGCTCCACGCTGGCTCGCTTGATGTGTTGGCGATGCTCCTGCATCATATTTCTATCATTACATTAGTATCATCGGCTAGACCTTTTAATTGTAATTGTATCCTTGGTATCCTAGATATACCAAGGATACCTAGTTTTAGGATCATCTCATCTTGTACATTTTTTCTATTGTGAAAGGAGATTTCCCCCTCAAAGAGGCTTCTCGTTCATTATTCTCTCTTTATCAAGGAATGGATTTACTTCTCTACCTCTCTCTCTCTTTATGCTATTTTGGTTGTTTGGTGCATAACATTTGGTTTCAAAGCATACGATCCCAGGGTTTTTCTCCTTCAAGCAAGTCATCTTGGAATTTTCACTATAACTTTTTTTTGAAGAAGTTTTAGACATTGAATTTTTCAAGAGACCAAGGAGACACAACGAAGTACATCTGGTAAATTTTTTAGGTATTGGTTCATTATACTTCCTGAGATACATCTTGTGGAATTTAGGGTTTCAGACTAGTCCTGAAATCAGTTTCAAACAAGTCATGTTGGAATTTTCTTTATACCTTTTTTTAGCAAGGTTTTAGACTATGAAAGTTTTAGGATATTTAGGAGAAATATCTAAGCTTATCTTAATGATTTTCTAGCACATAATTTTTTTTATAAAGAATCACAAGTAATCACTTACCCTCTTAAGGTCCGATAGAAAAATCCAGTCTTAGTGGACGTTAATCATCATCATCAATAAAAATTACAGGTACTATTTCATTACAATTTATGAGATATAGCCTATGTAAGTTAGGGTTTGTGACTAGTCCTAAAATTATTTTCAAATGAGTCATCTTGGAATTTTCTCTATAACTTTTTTTTGGAAAGGTTTCAAAATGTGAAAATTTCAAGATATTAAGGAGACGTAGTGAATTATGTTTGGTACAAATTTTAGATTTTGTGTCATTTCACATTTTGAGCTACAAGATATGGAAATTAGGGTTTTTTGACTAGACCTTAAACTAGTCTCAAACAAGTGTTCTTGGTAGAACCGTCATATATTAATCTTGGAAGGTCCAAATTGAGTGAAACTAGTTTCTTTGGAAAGAATAAAGACAATGATGTTTCAAAAAAAAAAAAAAAAACTGTATCTTAAATATTGGACACATGACATTCCATACAAGTTCACTATCTCAAAATGGATAAGAATCAACAAGTTTTGGGAAGGATACCATAAATTTCACTTGACACATCAAATTTTGGTCAGACCTATGGCATTGGAGAGAAGAAATATCAGAGGAATACAAGAAGAAAATTCTCGACTCAAAAGGGACAAAATTGCAGAGATACATCAGGACAGGGATTGACCAGTAAGACAGTCTCAAAATTAGGGTTTTAAAGGTACACAATTTACAATTGGCTTAAATTTTGAGTGGAAGATATTTTTTTGGTGATTCAATATTTGTGATAAAGAGAAAAAATAGGAGTAGTACTATTTTTATTCCACATGGAAAAGGGTGTTCCAAAAATTACTTCACTATCGAAACCTCCGGAAAGCTCAACCATGACTTAGGAAGAAAGAGAAGATATTTTTCACTAGCTATCCAAATTAGAGAACCACTTTAATGAATTGAGTGTTAATTCAATAACAAGTAATGATTTGATGGAAAATAATATGGATGGAAATAAGGAACAAATGGAAAAGAATATGGATGAAAATAAGGTACAAATGGAAAACAAGATGGCTAAAAATTGGGTACAAATGGAAAAGAATATGGATAGAAAGATGGATGAATTGAAAAATCCCACATCAACCATCTTGTTACATAGCCTGGATGAGAGATTCTCTTAAGGAGATATCGGGACATAAGGAAATCATGTAAATGTGGAGGAAATAAATATTGAGCCCCAAAATCATGATTATTCATCACCTCCAAATCTGCATCAACAGAGGTTCCACTTAGCACCACAGAACTACTTAATTCCCAAAATTGATATGAGTAAGTTTGATTGTAAAGATCCTATAACATGGATATTCCAAATGGGGAAATTCTTTGATATACATCAAGTTCCAACCTTACAAAAGGTAACTCTTGCATCCTTGTATTTAGAAAATGATAAATTTGTCTCTAGCAATGGCCTTGTGAAAGAGAAAACGATACTATTATCTCTTGGTCCATTTTTATGAATGAATTGATAGAACATTATGGGGATATTAATAATAATACATTCTTTAGTCAATTGATAAATATTCAACAAAGAGGTCCAATTACAGAGCACATTCAACAATTCCAAAAACTAAGTCTCAGGGTAAAGAACATTCAAGAGGATTATTTGTTAGATCTCTTTATTGGCACTTCAAAGGAGAACATTCAACATGAGGTACATCTCTTCAAACCTAAATTCCTAGAGCATGCTTTTAGTATGGCAAGAAAAGTTGAAAGTAAAAATATGATCACTAGAAGAGTGATATCTAACAACTATAGAAATCATCATGCTCCCTCTCCTAACCTCACTCAACCTACAATGTTGACACCTCAACAAATGGATAAAAGAAGAGAAAAGGGACTATGTTTCTATTGTGATAACAAGTATAGTAAGGGACATACATGTGGTGAGAAGAAATTATTCTACATAGGATGTGAAGAAGAAGAAGCTCAAGAATTGGAACAATTACATGATATAGAACTACAATAGGTTAATCCAACCATATCTTATCATGAATTGGTTGGCATCAGTACTCCACAAACACTCAAGATAGAAGGATATATCAAAAAGAAAAAAAACTAACAGTGTTGATTGATTCTGGTAGTAACCACAACTTCATTAATTGTTTTGTATTTCTAGCACCAGAGTTTCAAGTAATGGTTGCAATGGAGGTACCAATTTTTTTTCAAGGAAGTGCCATAGTATTAGGCTCAATATGGGGGGGTATTTATTGGATACTCCCATGATTTCAATCTATAGCAGTGGATTTTATGTTGTATTAGGGGTCCAATGGTTACAATCTTTGGGAACAATGGATCTTAATTTTCAAGAAATTTTCATGAGATTTTCATTAGAAGGCAAGGAAATTGAAATCAGAGGTATCCAAGGGAAGCCCTCTAAAGTGATAATCTCTAACAACATGAAAAAATTACTCAAAAAGGTACACCATGGTGTACTTTCACAATTGTGCTCATTAGATGTTCAAACATCTAGACCTTTTGTTCCAGTGGATCTCCAAAAAGTTATTGACAATCATTTCAAGGTATTTGAGGTGTCTTGTAAGGGTCTTCCACCTGCTTGAGACAAAGACTATGTTATTCATTTACAACCAGGAAGTGTACCACCTAACATCAGGCCTTGCAAGTACCCATATGCACAAAAGAGTGAGATTGAGCATATTATTCAAGAAATGTTAGAGGTCGACAACATTCAACCTAGTCAAAGTGATTTCTCTTCACCAGTGGTGATGGTTACAAAAAAGGATGGTTCATGGCATATGTGTCCAAATTATATATAGCTCAACAAAATGACCATTAAAGATAAGTTTCCTATTCCCGTCATTGATTAATTATTAGATGAATTACAAGGAGCAATGGTTTTTACTAAGTTGTATCTCCGCTTTGGATATCATCAGATCAAAATGAGGCAAGAAGAGAGTCCCAAAATAGCCTTTAGAACACATGAAGGTCATTATGATTTTTTGGTGATTCCATTTCAAATCTTCAACATTTCAAATCTTGATGAATTCTACTTTCAAGCCCTTGCTAAGAATATTTGTGTTAGTATTTTTTGATGATATAATAATATACAACAAATCATGGGAAGAACATGTACAACATGTTGACATCGTGCTAAATTTATTGGAAGAGAAACAACTATACACAAATCCTTCTAACTGTTCCTTTGGGGTTCAAGAAATGGAACACATGGCTCATATTGTATCTCATGAAGGTGTCAAAGTGGACCCTAACAAAATTAAATCTATGATGGAATGGAAAATTCTGAAAACCTTGAAGAATCTTAGAGGATTCTTAGGATTGACATGATATTATTGCAAGTTTTTCAATAATTATGGTCAAATAGAAACACCTCTAACAAAATTATTAAAAAAGGAGGCATTTGCTTGGACTCAAGAAA
>ML784354.1:768073-781425 GCA_009831015.1 Picea engelmannii
CCCTAGAATTACTTTAGGTATTTACTTTTACTTGGGGGAAAAATGATTTACATTATGTATTTATTTTACATGGGGTAAATTAACATTTTTACGTAGATAAACCATTTATGTTAAATAAACAAACCACTTGTTACCTAGTGTATTTTGACCAAGACCTATGGTGTAACATGAACGTAAAACTCAAAAGAAAAACAAATTCCATTTTCATTTTTATATACATATTCATTTTATTTTTTCATTTTCATTTAATTTAAACCCTAACTTGTACATACCCATTCTATTTTTCCCCTTTTGATTTAGTTTAAATTTCACCTTTTTATTTTTTATTTTTCTCACCCACCAAAATCTAACATAACATCCCAGGTCCATCCCCACTGGCCCTCACATGTTCTTTATAACAATTCCCAAGAGAAATCGATTAAGACACACCTCCTTATTTTTAGGAAGGCCTTCCTATTTACATGGAATCCCTCCTACCTTTCCTCCCGAATACCTTTAGGAGTTATATGGTTTTTTTTTTATAAATCAATCCATGAGGAAGCTTACCTCAAACCTATCTCATTGGGTTTTCACTCATGCATTTACTGAGACTTACTCACATTCACGAGTCAAATCCTCACCTTCTAAAAGGCTCATACCATATCAAGCTTTAGAAAATTCATTTTCCATATGCATTAGGATGTTTTACATGCCCTGGTCATCAGGAAGGCTCCCATCATAGTGGTGAGCTCACCCCTTAACTCCACACTCTGATCATCAGACTTTGATATTCCATTGGAGTGAGCTCATCACAACTCACCCAACACTCCTTACAATCCACACTCTGACCATCAGACTTCGATGAGAACATAATTGACATTAATTTATTATATTTTTGGAAAAACACATCATCGTTATTTTAATATTATTTTGGGAATTATTTTAATTTTCTTTTGGAGGACATGCACACATGAATGTGGATTACTTTAATATTATTTTTCGGGAAGATGTTATATTATTTTAATATTTTACTCACCCATCATAGGTTGGATTATTCTATTTACCATCGGAGAGGTTATAACTCATCGTAGTAGACCCACTCTGATAGCCTATCAGAGTGATAGCTCATTGGAGTGGGCCAACTCATGTGAATTCACCACTCCAACAACCATGAGTCTGATGGGTTATTTAATGCACACATTCCAATGTGTTAATTTTGGACCTTAGGTTATAGTTTTTTTTGGGGGGGGGGATTTATTATTTTTATTTTTATTATTGTAATTATTATTTTTTAATTATTTTATTTTTCCTTTATTTATTTTATTTAGTTTTGATTTGTTATTTTTTTATTTTTTATTTTATTTTTTCGTAGTTTCATGGGAATTGGGGAATATCTTGATATTTTATTTTAATTTTAGTAATTTGTATTTTCACATTAGTAGGGGTAATTAGATTATTTTGATTTTAATTTTCATGTAAATTAGGGTTAATTTTATTAATTTTGTTTGTTACTTGTAATTAATGTAGGTTAATGTAATTAATTTTTTTATTTTTATTTTATTTTTTTCTTATTATTATTTTTCCAATTTTTAGGAAGGAAATTAGCTAAAATTATACTACAAGCCAAAAGTCCTATGACCATTCAGGTTCTTATTCAAACTATCTATAGGGGATAAAACCATGTAAATCAATAAGTGTTGAACTCTCTTATGCATGTGAGATTTTTGTTTGTAGGTTAAGGATCAACGACCCAGTTTCACCCAAAGGCATGATCGACGACCATTGAATGATGTTTTTCAAACGAGCATAACTTGGGCTATAGGTGTCATAATTGAGCCCACAATATCTTGTTAGAAATTTATCTGATAAAGGAATGTAGAGGTAGAGGTATCTAGGCCAGGCATGTGACATAAGACGTCAGAAAATGAAAAAAAAAAACATACCATATATTTGGGGTAAAATGGTTGTACGAACTTCAAACAACCTTATTCGGGGCTATGAAAAACGAAATCAGGCCCAAGATGGCTCACTGGAAATTTGGAAGAGAGAAGAACATGGTGGCATATAAAAAATTGGCAGATTGAGAGCAGATATTGTTTGAAAATGAAAAAAACAGATGAAACCTGAATTTGAGAGAAGAACAAGCTATGCATGTTGAAGAGGTGATATTTAAATCCACAAGAGCTAAAAGTAGGCCAACAAGAGAACAATAGAAGTTGATATAGAGGATATGGAAGCATGATGATTTTAATCAACAGATAAATATCAGAAACACCCAAGAACATCTCGAGGAACAAAAGAAGATAACAAAGGGTGAAGTTAACAATAATTTTAAATAAATATCATTTGAAAACTGTCTTAGGGTGAAAGTAACCACCTAGGGGTCTCTTCAAGTTCCATCTGTAACTCCTACATCTTCATTTTTGAAAATGCAAAAGAAATTTGGAATGGAAAAAGACAAAACGAAGGGAAATGAATCGAATAACCACAAGAGCTGAAGAGTCTCTCTTGTTTTATAAAAGAGAGCTCACTGAATGTAAAAGGGGGGGACTTTTTATATTTGTAAATGAAATATGGTACTATTGCTTTTGAAGAAATAAAGAGCAATATGCATTCAGGAAATTTGTGGGTTTGGTGAATGTATATGAGACTATTCTTTGTGCATTTATCTTCAGCTTGAGTAGCATATAATTCTATTGTATGAACTATTTCTTCACTCTATTCTGTTTGATCATGCTACCATATGTTTCCTTATGAGTACATAAATAATGTTATGAATGTTTTGTAGAAATAATTATCTATGTATCTGTAGCATTGTTGTTATCACTTATCACTTATCATTAACATACATGAATTATTTTTGGTTCTGATGATATTATCTTTCATTGTACTCATTCTATTAATTTTTCTCTCGGGATAGGTTAGAAGTAGTTAGGCTATATTAGTTTTCTTTCATTTAAATTAGTCTTAGAATTAATTAGAACTCTTTTGGGGACAATTTAGTGTCTTTCCTTTTTTTCTTCTTTTAATTTTGAGTAGTAACGAGGTCCATATACTCAGCATAAATGCTACACCAAAGGAGAGCAGGTCTAATTGGGATGTACCATCGTGTGTTCTCCCTTACCTACTTGACATGCCATTTGGACCCATCAACATAAATAGTACTAGAAGGAAGGCCAGATGACAAGCCGAGCATGTGGTTTAATTTTTATTAATTGTTTTAATTTACTAATGGCTCCATCCCATATCCCTTTATGGAGATGTTTTTCTGGTATCGTACCTCCCAAACCTCCTAGAAATATTTTACATTTCTTGTCACAACTTAAATTTGATGGTGAGGGTGAGACGAATGCATCTAAACATGCTTTTAAATTATGGAAATTTAACAGTTCCCATAATATTACTAATGAAAATTTCATTTTCAAGCCGTTCACTCTTAGTTTCGCACGTCGGGTCAAGAGCTGGTGTGAGACTTTACCAATCATCTCTATTCACAAATGGGAACAATTTATGCATGCTTTTGAGAGTTATGATTATGATAAATTGTGTGAAGAAATTTCAGAACTTAGGAAGAACGAAGATGAATCTTTTAAAGATTTTGTTATCATATTTACTCATCTTTTCTATAGATTTCCTTTGGATGATAGGCTCTCTAACCATGATTTGATTTCCTATTAGTTTCTCTTACTAATGAAATACACCAACTAGTGGATGAAGAATCTAAATCATGTTTTCATGTTCCTTTACCCATTTATTTAGATTTAAATGAAAATATTGCAAATACTAATCCTTTAGTTGGACTCCATATGTCTGGATATTTCCTTACTATGGGAGGTGTATATCAGAGAGAGGATTATTTTTCAAAAGAAATATTGTTACGATGAAAATCACTCTATGGCATGGGGTAAACCACATCATATGGAATGACACGCATAAATCAACTCTAATCCCAAGTATGCTATATAAAAGAAATGCTAGCAGGACAAGATCACGAACCTAGCTCGTTCAAACATCCAATGAATACCACCGTTGAGCATGCAACTCAAATATTTATACTTGCAACTTGTCCTCAACAACCAAGATACATAATAATATGGTGATAATATATAATGTTAGCATATAAAATAGCATAATCCATTAACATTCATGAAAAATACGCCCATGGAATAATAATTCAAATATTTGCAAGATATCAATTGCACGAGAAAATAGTATTTCTATTAAACATGATCAACAAAAGTGTATACGTGACAAACTTATGTGTTGACACACATTGGAACCGAGAAAATAAGTCCCTCCAGCTGGGAATCCACCACTTCAATCCTCCGCCAAAGGCAAGCTCATGTAAGGGAGACAATGAGGTTCTCCAATAGATAAGGAAGAGCTTGGGGGATGAACAATGTGTTCAGACTTTAAAGGATGAAGGGATGCAGGCTCAATGTGAAGTGAAATTTCTCCAGAGTATATTTTCTCTCAAAAGTTGAATTCTCCCCCCTTCCATGGCTTGGATATGACCCAATTTATATCCTTCAAATGGAATTGAAGGGCCGAGTTAGAACATTTCTAGTAAATGGAAGGTCAAGGATCATGGATCTCGTGATGTGACATGAAAACCTGACACAATTTTTTATTTTGGGCAAAAAACCCAATGTATGTAGGCTGTAATGGTGCAACCTTCGTATACACATGCTGCCTAATTGGTAGGGAGCGTATGTGTGGAAAAATATTATTTTTTGGCTCTGGAAGACACAACAAGGGACTTCAAGTCTGCATAGGGAAATGGAAAGGCCTTTTGAGAAAGTTGCATAGGGTGAGGAAAATCTTGCTATAACAAATATATGTATCCTTCCATCACTCCATTCACTCTTTCTTTCCTTGTGACAAAAAAAAGACCTCTTGTGTTGTAAATTCAAGTTCATATTTTTTTGTAGATGACCAAGAGGAGGATTTTTCTACTGATAATGGGACACTGCGTGTCACACTGATGGTTATGTTAGGTTCTCATTATCCTATCTCTTCTTCTCCATCATAAGAAATGGAGGAGGAAGCTATGGAGTGAAACTTGAATGTTGATTATGTAGTTAATGAAGGAAATATGGACACACTTAACATGATACCTTCCTCACCATTGAATAAAATGAAATTAATTTATGTTGATTTAGATTGTCCCGCTGTTACACACATAGAGAAAGAATGTTTTCCTACTATTGTTGAATTAGTTATTGAACCTTATTGTTCTAAGAATTCTTGTTATGTGATCCCCTCTTCTAACCATGAATACGTTTTGGAAGACATTTCAGATTCTTATATTGTGCAGGAGTGAAACAACCATGCCAATCCCTTCACTCCAGGAGAATAAATAAACATACAAGACATACATCTCTTATCAAAGTAGTCCACTCTTTGCTTGGATGAGGAGAACCATGTTAAAGGAGAACATGTTGATTATGAAACCATTCCCAATGTGGAGCATGCCAATTCACAACCAGTCACTAATTTTCTTAAGGAAGAAGAAATACCCTTCAGGGAGGCACTTTTTGAAAACGTTTCTTGTTCAAGAGATACTTTTAATTATCTTAATTATTCCACTTATTCTAATTTGTATCCTAATCTCTTTGATGTCTTACTTTGCAGGAAACCACCCACCATCCATTTCAAATAAACTTAATGAGACTGACCCCTTTTGAAGTACTTGATGGTGGAGATGTGCATATGGAAGATAAAGAGGATAAGGCCTCTTCCCATGAACTTAGTACAACTATGCCTTATGAGCCTTTTTCATGGGATGAAGGGAATGTTCTAACAAACATATATTAGACCATGTCTTCTTCTTATTCATCTTCATTTTTTTATCAATAGTGAATCTTCTTGTTCAAGCATCGTTAGTTGATCCCACCATTTTATTGAGAATATACCTTATACCATGGTGAGTACTAGTCCGTGTATATCATGTGATCTCACTAGTCTATCTCGAGTGGATGTTTCCTTGAAGTATGATCCCCGAGAGGCTTTCCAAAACAATGAGGCAATCATTTTATGCCAATGGTTATGTTAGGACCTTGTTCTTCTGGTTTGTCTTATGGGGTTAACAAGTTCACTAACATAAAGATTCTCTTACCAAGAACACCTCACATATTCGATGCATGGTTCTCATTCAAACTTTCAATTGAACCCCCTCCATAAATTCTATGATAGTAATGCAATATTTTATGATTGAATTGAAGCATGGTTGGAGGAATCACATTCATCTAATGTTCCCATGAATTATCCCGATGAAATTTTTAATATAATGGATAGAGTTTCTCAAGTTTTAATTCTTCCTACTTTTAGTTTATTTTTATTCTAAGTTATGTCGCTAATATTTTGTCATAAACATATGTTTTCAAGCTTGGGATTACAAGGATGGCTACATTGACATTATGAATTTACATAACTCCCTTTTTCATCCATTTATAGCATAGGATAGGAGTAGGGTAGAATAGATTAATGTCTTTTCCTTCTATAGCATTACCTTTGCTTCCTAGTTTTTTAATTAGTTCTATGTTTTCTTTTTCTTTTATTTACTGTTGGATGAAAAATGCATGAATTCTCAGCAAAGGTGGAAATAAATAGAAGGTTTACCCGCTAAATTTTCCCTTGAATGGATTTTGAATTTATTTTTGATTTGGGGAAAATTTAATTCATCTCATTCTCAATTTTTTCTATGTGTTGGGGAATTTTTAGATCACTGATTTTTAATGCATGATCACCATGTCAAATCTTTTGAAGCGTTTTGTCATCATGCAAGTGGGATGTATTTAATTAAGATACTATTCAGTCCCTCTTGTGGTGAAAACGGGTCCTCATATTTGTTCCATATTCATGTTTACATGGTACTAACTTGGAATATTTTTCTTGATTGAGATTCTTTTAGAGTGTTGATCTTGCTATCCCATACACAATGAATTGAAATTTGGAGTGATTATTTATGCCCATCTGAATTGCAAGCCACTCCAATTCCTTATAATTTCCTTTGATTATTATTTTTGGGTTTGTAGTTGTCAAATGGTTGCTTGCACATTGAATATTTTTCTTTGGTTACTTTCAACCAACATAATTTTCCGTACAAGTTTTTCTTAGCATAGTGCGCTTAAATGATTTTTGTTTCTCTTGAAATATTTTATTTTGGTACTTTTAGTTTTAATTCCTGGGCATGGGCTACACATATCTTATGCTCAGTTTAGTCAATTTTTCAATGAGGAATATATCTTTTATCTTACATATTTATTCACCCAAGTTTCCTCTAATACACAACAAAAAGAGATATTATTTTACGCTATTCGGAAACATGTTTTGACATTTTGGACAACATGGTTATTTAAATATTTTTTATGATATATTTTCAAGAAAATTACTTAGGAACCAATCTTTTTATTCCCTGACTCACTGGTCGACTAAAGACTCAATCCTAGCACTGTCAATCATGAGAATTTCATACCTAATATTTTCTTGCAGAATATCTTCCATCCTTTGGATTTGCTAATCTTGAGTCACTCAGTCTGGTCACATTCTTGGATGATCTGATTTTTATCATAGCTTAATAATGTCTCACTTATATCATCATGTTGAAATCATCCAAATCCTCAGAGTTGTAAATACCTTGATGAAAAATCCCCATGCAACTTATAAGATTCTAAATTTCAAATTCTCAACATTTGTTTTGATCTTGGCCATGATAATAAGCTTCAAGATATGAATTTCTTGTGGGATGTAACTTATCAATATATTGGGCCCCACACTCTTCAACATTCCTTGAACCAAAACTCAGTTGATTCATAACTTGGGAAGATAAGCATGTTTGGTCCCGTTGTAATATCTTTTATTGGATCCCTCTTACTCATGAGCTTGCCGATTTTGTTTTCCAGATTATATGTCTAGTTCTTTGAAGAAAAAACCTATCTAGTAAAAAGACAAGCTACACACTCTTCTTATCGATTTCATTTTCTCTACATTCTATGCGACAAGTAATCTAAAGAAAGTGAAATTCATAATTTGTCTACTTGGGGCACTCTTGGGAACTTGGGGATATCAATTTCATAGACTTTCCCATCATGAAAACATTGATATATCATCGATTAGAGATAAGATATTACTCACTTCATTCATTTATGATTTATAATTATATATTTCATTTATAATGGGGAAATCAATCATCCTATGAGATGATATCATTTGCACCTTTCCAGAGTATCTTAATTTCTCCCTTTTCATAATGATATCCTCTTTCCCCTCACAAAGGTGAAGATGACCATGATAATGTTTCACATCATTATTGTTAATAATAAGAGGAAACACAAACCTTGGTGTGTAATGTTAATAATTTTTGAATTGAATTTTTATGATTAAGGTTTGATGGTGGACTAATATCTTTAGAAGATAGGTGGAATTGGATTCTTATGGTCCTATTTGTTTAATTTGATTGATTCTAATTACAGGAATGAGATGGAATGTCTAGAGGATCCAAATATCACAACAATCAATGACACTAAGCCTCATGTTAAAGGGCGTATTGTGGGAAGATCATATAGTGCTAATATCTCAAGGAGAATGCTGTGATATTGGACTAAATGGAAAAAAATGGATGCTTGATGACTACATTGGGATTTGCATAAATTTTATGGAAACCAATATGGTTCAAATTTTACATTAGCTTAGCATGCTTTGCTTAGGATTAGTTTAATTTTGGTATTTATTATTCTTTTTAGTTTAGCTTCATTTTAATAAGTCATTCATTTAGAGGAATATTTTTTTCCCAAACTGTCTAAGAGCCGATCACACCATTCTCTTTTGTTATTGGCACAACCCCCCCTTCTCCCCTAAGTTCTGCTCAACCTCCCAGTCTTGGATCGTTCAAGTTACTGAGTTGGATCGACTCTTCAGGTCCCTGCAGGTACACAAAGCTACTATACATAGGCCCCCTTTCTCCTAAGTGACCACGGGCTATGACCGTGGATCAACCCCTTTGCGATTTCGGGCTTCAAGAATATCCCGATCTTTGGCTTCAGTTCTTTTCGAATCTCTCTCCTCTGAAATTTTGGATCTCTGCCGCGTTTCCCCTTGGATTTTGACAACCCAACAATGTTTTAGGTTTCATACTTCATGAAAATCCTGTTCTCCTTGCACACAACCCTCCGGAATCCTGACTTCCGAATTTCCTAATCTACTGCCACGTGTCCTCTACACAACCAATGGTTGAGATTACTTCGTGACTTCATGAGTTGATGACTCTACTACTGCAATTCCTCCAAACTTCCTAAACCACAAAGTGTCGAAACACCTTATGGCCAACCTCTACGTAATTCTCCTAGATCTGATGGTTTGGAACAATCTCACCTCCCTCTGGAACAAGTCTAGTCTATAGATTTTGGGAAACCTTAAAGGGTTCTTCCCTTTGAATATTTCTCGCCTCTCTCCTTCCTAAGCTTACGAGTCCAAGGCTCTGTCACACACTCCTTCTAGATAAACTTCCTTCAATTTTGACCACTGAAGGATGACCTTGCACTCCTTGCAACAATCATTTTACGCTCGATTGTTCCTCCTGGACAATATGACTCTGAGCGTAATTCCTCCTACATGCCAACTTCAACTATCCTAGCTGAACCTTTGAATCAAAATAGATTCTCTCATGCACTCCTTCTAGATTCCTATGCATTCTTTGCATATATAAGTTTCACATTACCTCTTCAGAGCTTCGAGTCGAAACAGACTCAGTCACGCACACCTTGCAGACGCTATGCACACCTTGCACTCGCTCATAGAAGAGAAACAATTGAAACTTAATCCATATTCACATTGACTCATACATTCAACCATGTCAATGCATTCATAAACCATAAGAACAATAAATAACAGAGAATTTCAAATAAGCAGAAAGTCTACCATTCAATCATCTAGATAGACACAACAACACCAGACATTTGGGTCAATCCTCCTCTATTATATTCATTCAATAGTCGTATACATGGATTCATACACTATTATTCAGCACTCTACAACATATACAATAGATTCAACAACTCATCAACAACTAGAGAGCCAAAAACAACAACTACAATGGAAACCTACACAATAGATTCAACAACCTCTTCTGGGAAACACTACAAAGATTTATACAAGAGGGGCTTTTCGAGTCTTTCTATCCAACTACTCTAAGATCCTATTGAAATAAAATCTTTCAACTACTTAATATTTATTACAATAAATATTTGAGTCATACAGATAAGAGCAAGGGCTCCAGATCTGTACTGCAATCTTCAACATTAACGAAAAATACATTCTTTCATCGATATTATGCGATGGCTCAACCTCCAACATTAAAGATGCTCATAAATCAAAATATTTTCCAGATATTACATTAATATAATAACTTTGGAATTCAAAATTTCTTCAAAATACACGCTAGTGCGCCCAGTTGT
This sequence comes from Picea engelmannii, assembly GCA_009831015.1. Taxonomy (NCBI): domain Eukaryota; kingdom Viridiplantae; phylum Streptophyta; class Pinopsida; order Pinales; family Pinaceae; genus Picea; species Picea engelmannii. The sequence continues at coordinate 778,507 of ML784354.1, forward strand.
CCTCCACACGTGCTTTGCTGGCGATGCTCCTACATCATACTCCTCTGGCTAAAAAATTTATGGACTCATGTCCTTGAGCTCCTGCACCAAACTTCCATGCTTCTGGATGTCTACTTCACTGACCCAAGTGGCATATTCTATTGGGTTAACTTTCCACTTTATTAAATACTCAAAATACGTCTTCCTTTGGGTCTTCTTACCAATTCATCGATCCACACTATTCTCCATCTGCAACTTCTCTGCTATAGGCATCTGTTTTTCCCACTGGATATTTTTCTGACCTTCTGATCCTCTGGTTCCATATTCCTTGTAAGGATACAGGTCTACAATTTTTAATATGGGTGATATGCCCACATCCTCTGGAAGTTCTATTTCATAAGAATTCTCACCAAATCTTCTCGGGATTTTGCATGGTCCTATCTTTTTCAACTTCAACTTATTATATGTTCCCCTTGGGAACCTCTCCTTTATAATATGTGCTAGAAATTGATCTCCAACTTCAAATTCAAGTTTCCTCCTGTGTTAATCAACTCTGCGCTTATATGTGTTGCTTCTCTGCTGCAACTGTTGCTTAATCTGATCACAGAGCTTCTGCATTTTTGCAGTGAAGTCTTCAGCTCCAATGCTCTTGTTACGAGGAAAATATCTCTATGGCTAGGGTGAACCACAAAAAACAGGTATGACTATAGAAATCAACTCAATTCCATCATATTTTTTGTAAACTAATGTGCAAGATAAGTAAGAAAGAGGCTTACCTCGTCCAAATGTTTGATGATGTCCTCCGTTGAGCACTTTGACCCAAAGCTTTATACCTGCAACAAGTTCTCAAAAAACAAGAAGAGCAAGCATATAGTGATGATATAACATGTTATCACATTAGATATCATATTCCATCAATATACAAAACAAACATGCCCATGGATCATAACACATATATTTGCAAGATATCAATTGGACGGGAAAGGCGTATTTCTATTAATAAATGATCAACAGAAGTGAAAACATTACAGACTTCCATGTCGGCACTATTCGACACCAAGAGTCCGAGTTCCTTCCAACTGGGCCTCCACCACTTCAATCCTCCACCAAAGGCAAGGGAGACAAAGAGGTTCTCCGACAATAAAGGAAGATCTTGGGTGCTGAACACTATGTTCAGACTTAAAGGACAAAGGGATGTATAATCAATAATGAAGTAATAATTTCTCCAGAGTAACTTTTCTCTCAAAGTTGAATTCTCTCCCTTTTTTACATAGCTCAGAATTGGAGTCTTTATAGCCTTCAAAATGCAACCAAAGGGCCGAGTCAGAATGTTTCCAGGATATGGAAGGCTAAGGATCAGATATCTCCTGTCGTGACATGGAAACCCAACATTTAATTTTGATTTTCTGGCACAAATCCTGATGTACACGGGCTGTAGTGGAGAAACCAGCGTATACGCTTGTCATATAGCTTTCAAGGTGCGTACAAGTGGAAAAATATTTTTTTTTGTCTTTGGATTTATCACTCAGGGAAAGTAAGTCTGCATGGAGGAATGAAATAAGGCCCTCTCTACAAGATTGAATAGAGTGAGGCAAATCTTTCTATAACAGATGCCCCCTAATGTGTGAGGTTAGAGGAGAATATACGATGGCCGAAATACATTATAAATAACCCAGAAGTGGAGTGGTAGAGAATCAACTGGACGAACTTGATCGCTTATTACATTTTGTACCAACTTTGCATACATGGATGCCAAAATACATTGCAGATCCATGTGAAAAATATACCAAACAAGTGTCCATGGCCATGAATAGGCAAATACAAATGTGGTTACATGCCAAAAAGTTGTCATAGTCACGAACAAGGCCCAATAGAACCAGTCTCAAAACCAAACTGAAGATATATGTATACCATGGAGTACAATCGAATCTCCCATGATCACTGAAGTCATATAGGTACTAGTCCAAATGAAAAGGAGGCAACAACTCAGGAAAGATGCGTCCACATAGTGATGTCTTCAAGTTTTCTACACAATCCACCAAAGGTGCAAGTATACATCATGTGAATAAAGGATTTGAGGTTGAACACAATGAGACATCGTTTGATTACTGATCATTGATGTATACCTTTAACAAACGTGAGTCAACATAATAATAATGAAAGTAGGTATCAAGGCACCAAGTACATTCTTACAAGTGTGAATAGAGGAGTTAGTGTTGAACACCTGAAGAATCCATCGATCAAGACCCATTGATGTATTCCCAAATTTCGATGGTGAGAGAGCCTGCCACTAATGACTGCAAGCCTCAAGGTACTCATAAAAATCTAGGCCTTGTTTCCAGAATAAATGGGCTGATGCCGATGGAAAGAGACTTGCTGAAAGGAGAGAATTAAGGCATCTCTCATCAATCAACATGAGGTATAAAGCAGGAGCTTCATGATTTGGTGGAAATCAGACGAAGAACAAGTTCACGAACCAATGAACCTGTGCATCTTTCGTGTGTCCCAAGTGAAAGCGGTACATGAAAAATACCCTCTGAATAACAACCAATGATGAAAAACTGCTGACAAAGGAGAGGAGATGTTAAGAACCAAATACCAATATAACATAGAAAAACATCAGAAAAAGTACTCAACGCCTTGAAAAAGAGATAATTTTAGATAATAAGCCTCTTCGAGGGGGCAACCTCCTTTTACCCCACTTAAATGTTCAAGTACCAGATGATTCAAAATGATAATATCTCCTTGGTATATATAGGAGACTGGGAGGTATAATTACAACTAATGGCCTAAAGCTGCCATAAATAAAATAACATTACTAATATAATATGCCCCAATTAAGGGGTAATGAGCCAATATTAGGGCTTAACATGCCCCTCCCCTTGAGACAAGTGTTGTCCGCAATGCTTGAGTAACTTTGGATGCTTCTGTATAAAAGAC
>ML784354.1:785813-805462 GCA_009831015.1 Picea engelmannii
TCTCTGCAATGCCACAGGTCTGATCAAAATTGGATGTGCCAAGTGGAATTTACGGTAACTTCCCCACAACTTGCCAATTTTTGTCCTTTCCAAGAGATCTCACTTGTATAGCGTGCCCCACACAAAATAATTGATATAAAATTCTGAAAATCGCACCAGAGATACTACAGACTATCCACGATCTAATGAAACCAGTCCCACTCAATTTGGATACTCTAGGAAGAAGTTATGATTGTTTTACCTAGAACACCTTCTTGAGACTAGTCATATACCCTATCTTACACAGAGTGTATCTAAAAATTTAAGATGACACAGAAGCTAAAAGTTTTACCATAGATACCTTACTAAGTTCTCTAAATAGCCTCCAAATTTCAGGGTCTAAAACATTACGAAAATTGTTTTATAGCGAAAATTCCGCAATGACTCATTTCAGGATGATTCCAAAACCCTATATTGTATAGGCTGTATCTCCGAAAGTATAAGCCCTCAAGAGATGAATTTTGAACCCAACATACCTTGGTCTTTCTACTAAATATCCTTCAAGACATTTCTTCTGAAACATTGTATAAAAAAAGTTATAGCGAAAATTCCAAGGTGTCTCATATGTAGTAGCGAAACCCCAAGACCTTGAGCTCTGATACCATATGTTAAGAAAAAAATACCAATATAACATAGAAAAACCTCAGAAAAAGTACTCAATGCCTTGAAAAAGAGATAATTTCAGATAATAAGCCTCTTCAAGGGGGCAACCTCCTTTTACCCCACTTAAATGTTCAAGTACCAGATGATTCAAAATGAAAATGTCTCCTTGGTATATATAGGAGACTAGGAGGTATAATTACAACTAATGGCCTAAAGCCGACATAAATAAAACAACATTACTAATACAATATGCCCCAATTAATGGGTAATGAGCCAATATTAGGGCTTAATAGGAGACCACCAATAAGGCTAATGGAATCCAGGACACTGCACGAATCCCAATGTGTGAATAGATGTCGTGCCATTGAACACAAGGGAAACCACCCAGTCAACGACCAATCATGAAATGTCGACTACTGGGTTGAAGGTTACCTACCAATGATGGAATTAGGGCCAGGGTGCATGATAGGACTAAAGTATCATGTGATTCTGAGACAAACTGAGGGTATGGATGACATGCAAAGTCAAGAGTTCTGAGGAGTGGTCGACACAGGTTGATAGACTTCCTTTGAACAAGGGAAAGAGACATATGGTGGACCCTGGTAGCATAGACCCAATGATAAAATCATGATATGCATGAGGCAAAAATGAATTTCCCTGTAGGGACTGGAAGAGTAACCAGTCGGCAGAGAAGACTCTATAATGAGATCAACTTCCTAAGGCCATGCTAAACCCAAAATTATGATGAATGGAATCAAATCACTTTGTGTTGTGTTCAAAGGTGACACAACTTTTGTCGATATAAGATAATACTCCCTTTGCACCTATCTTTTTTTGTTTTTTCATAACAAATAAATTCTATCATATAGAGGAGGAAATGAGTGTCACAAGTAAGAACAACTAGTTCCATCAGTGGAACGTACCTATGCTCAATGCAGGGAAGTGCATGCGGGAGATGGACACTCAGGGGAATGTTCCCTCCTAGGTATAGGGTGTCAAATTGTGAAGGATATAAACAAGGCTCTGCTTGGTTGAGGATGCAATAATGTTGAGGCAAATGGTTTATAACGCAAAGAGAGAACCGACTATAGGATCAATACTGCAATTTGGGGTATGAGATGCAATCACAACTTAACGCCAAAAAATGTCCTTTTTAATGTATTTTAGTCTACTTGGTGTGAAAAAGGGATAAACTTGTGCCAAGTAGACGTCTCTTCAAAACCAATTTAGGAGTGTGAAAAAGACAAGTTCACTCGGTGATCTTTTCACTTTTTGATAACGATTCAGAAAAGAGATTAACTAAGACTTATGATCTTTCAAATCCGATTTAATGAGTGTGAAAGGGACAAATCACTCAAAAATATTTTCACTTATTTAAAGACGAGATGGAAAAGAGCTTAAATTAAACTCGTTTTGGGAGTCCACAGGTTATAAGGTCGCATGTTTATGAATGAGAAATGAGGCTCAGTATAAAGTCAAGTACGAGTTGCGAGGGACTCCCGGTCCTATGAAACAATCTCTGCATGGTCACCAAATGAAATAGGGGATCTAACTAGGGAACCCATGTTTGGTAAGTCTTTACCACTTGAAAATGAAACGACTTTATAACAGATGGAAGGTTCAGTGTCGCAACAAATGGGTTCATACCTAGAGCATTAAGAGCGGCAGTTATAGGATAATGTGAAAAATGCATAGAGAAATGGATACCTATCCTATATGCTGGGTTAATGAACGTATTTACCCAGAGTGACAAATGGTCAACAAAGTATTGAAATTTGCAAGAATCCCAGGTTAAAACTGCAAAAACAAACTCGATCCACTTTTGTATTAGTCCATTAGGTGCAAAAAATGGTTTAAACTATAGAAAGTGGGTAAAAATGATTTATAAATAGTAATAAAATAAAAAATTACTATACCATTTTGATTTTTTACCCAACTAGTGCAAATTGGACCAAAATTCCTCTAAGATTCAAATGACGATTGTGGGAGAATCCGTCAACAAAATCATGAGCCATCTAGATCAGGTAATTCTTGTTCTCTTCCTCTTCAAATTCAGTGGTTTAAAATTTTGAATTAGGTCTTAAATTTGTAGTTATTTAAAGTGAAAATCATATATTTCGGTGTATGTGGGATGAATTTGGTTAGGTCGCATGTACAGATAGGTATACGCTCCTGTGTGAACTACAGGGCGCGTGTATTGAGCCCTACACGCGACTGGGTGAAAAGGAAGCCGCATACAGGCACATAAATGATCAAAAAGAAGGGTTCTAACTCAAAATTCTATTTTTCTTTGACATGATGGTTCTTGAATGGAGAGAGCGAGAGCATGAGGAGGTCGATGCTGATGTAGATCGAGATCCGAGGGGCCAAATGGCCTTAAAGCGATGTGGTTTGTATAAGTTTTGGGAGCTCAAAGGAATGAGAGCCCAAGTGAGGTTGTTGGAGATGTTGGTGGGTTACTGGAACCCTGATAGCGAGAGCTTCAATATTGATGGGCAACCATTGAGAATTGAAGTAGAGGACATTTACTTTCTAACTGGTCTATCACGTCGGGGGGAGATTGTGAACGTCAAGTTGCGGGGAGTAGGTAGAGGGATGAAGATAGAAGAATATATCAACGCCCACTATGTAGTAGGGACTCCTAAGGTAGGGAGTCAAGTCCCTATCTGGGAAATAAACAACCTCAGTCTAAATATCATTTTCATAGTTTTGACTAGGATCACAGGTTCGACCTCGTTGCACTAGGTATCGAGGTCGCTCATGTTCTATGCAATGCAGTGTGTGAGACCCACAGTGTATGACTGTCGTACCTCACTACTGGCCAATATGAAGAGCCAGTTGATAGAGTGTAAATAGGGGGGTAAAAGAAATTTTGGGTTTTCCTCCATCTTGTGCAGTTTCTTTTTCAAGTGGGTTCAAAGTTTGGGACCTAGAGTTGAGATTCTCCCAAGAGGACCTTGCGATCCAGCCATGGCATGGTGGACCGAGGTGATGAGGCAGCAGGGAGGAGGTAGGGTTCCAACACCCTATAACGAGGACTATTTTTACTGGTGGTGGTGACAGGTCATCGCTCTGGATGACTATGCCTATGAGGGAATCGACTTCATAGGAGATCTAGACATGCCACTTCCACCAGGGGCTGCTTATGGTGACATAGGTATGTCAAAATGTTTTTACATATTTCATTTTTTTGTATTTTTGCATAATTAGGACAAAAATGTTTTTTTATGGTGTTTAAGTATTGACTAGACTTTGTGTGCTGTAGATGTGGGTCTGCGATGACCAGAGGGTTTCCATTGACATCGATGAAGGAACCGGGGAGACGAAGTGACGGGAGGAGAGGCCGAGAGGGTCCTACAAAACATGCAGAGAAACCTATCACGTCTGACTCACAGGATACCCATGGTTCAGGTAGAGGATCTGCCTAAAGCCATGCAATGACAGGTGGTTGGTGTACCTAAGGCATGGGTACAACTCTTTCAGCATCTTACAAATGCTGTGGTTTGCTAACATGATACACATCTGATGCCACAAATGTAGATGTCGTGGGATATTGTAATACTGGCTATATATGTATTGAGGGTGTTAGCCCCATTTTGTACTATAAACACCATATTTTTTGAAATATATAAAAAATGATCTTTGACTTTACTTATATTTTACAATGTGTACATTGATTAGATGGTTTTCTTTGCTTTTAATAATGTGACAAATGCCAATCTAAAACAAAGTTAGCATAAACATTGGATACATGATTAGAACTTCTAGGAATATTATAATATGTAATAAAATCAAATTGTCGTTCTAAAAGACATACCTGTAGGAATCATCGCATTAAAGTAGGATCACGCACGCGGTAACGACCATTCAACTAACGTACTGCTAACTAGGAATCCAAGAAAACTTCTAATGAACGAATGCCATGTGAGATAGCATCACATAAAAGTTCTATAACGACACTATATTCAGCCACATTGTTCATGGATGGCCCTAGGCATACGCCTCCTGAAGACACTAGTAGACCCATGGGTGAATAAACCACCCAAGCGGTGGAAGCCAAGTTCCATGTGTGACGACTGGTCCCATTTGCAAATCCTAAGTAGACAGATGACTCCGTTGACATCTGTCAACCAAGTGAAAACTCGATAAGCAAATCAAAGATGAAAAAAGAAAAGAGATATATACACTAAATTACATTAGTATATAGAGAGCTTTGCCCAAGCCTAGGGCTCAAGCGTAATATTTTTTCAAGTAGAGCCCATTTATGGGATCGACCAACTTATTCCCTTTGTAATATTCTAACTCATAGGCCCCTTTTTCCAAAACACGTTGCACGATATAAGGACCATGCCACATGGGTTTAAACTTGCCTTCCCCGAGTGGTTCTTTGGATTCATCGTACAAGAGGACCAAGTCACCCTCAAAATATAACCAAGGATAGACAAACTTATCATACTAAAACTTAACATGTCATTTTTTCACCTCAATAGCCGCAGAGGCGTATCAACGCTGCTCATCAAGACTCTCTAGGTATACAAGGCATCACTCAAGATTAGAAGTGTCAGGTAGGAGCGCGAATGCCAACTTAAGAGAAGGGATTTCACATTCAATGGGTAATATCAACTCCACACCGTGTACTAACTGGAAAGGGGAAAATCCGGTGGCAGTCTTGAGCGAGGTTCGGTATGCCCAGAGTGCAGGATATAGCATAATGTGCCAGTCCGATTTACTTTGACTGATAGGTTTTTAAAAAATGGTCTTGAGAGACTTGTTGATGGCCTCTACTTTCCCATTTTCCTAGGGATAATAAGGAGAAGAATGACCATGTCTAAACCCCAGCTTAGCTGCTAGTTCTTCCATCATCTCATTCTGAAAGTGGCTGCCATGGTCAGTGACAATATCACTCGAGATACCGAAGAGGGAAATAATATGATTGAATACGAATAAGGCTGTAGTCTTCCCATCATATTTAACTATAGGCATGGCCTCGACCCACTTAGTAAAGTATTCGATGACCACGATAATGTGATGATGCCCCCCAACCAAATTTGGGTTACAATCGACGAAGTCCACCCCCCACTTGGTGAAGGGACCGACAATAATGACTGGATGAAGAGGGGTTGGATGTGAGTGCATTTTTCGAGTGAACACCTGGCAGGGGTGACACTTCTTAACCACTTCAATACAATCCTTAAAGATAGTAGGCCAGAAATAACCGAAGCGCAAAATTTTTTGGGCTGTCGCAAGCCCGAATAGATGACCACCACAAGCCCCACAGTGGCAATCGTTCAGAATAGACTCAGCTTCTCCATGAGCTAAACAATGATGAAATATATAATTTATTCCTCAACAATACAAAGTGTCACCGATGATAGTATATTTCTTAGCTTGGTACCTTATACGCCGTCGATCATCTTGTGAGAGATGCTGAGGGAACTTCAAGGTCTGAATATAGAACATGATGTCTCCATACCAGGGGTCATACGATGAGACAAGAAAAGTGTGTTCATATACAAATGAATCAACATGGATAATGTCCTCATATAATTGTGGAAAATTGGATATTATCTCTGCAAAGACTAGGGATTTCTTGGATTTTGCGGAAGCGAAATTGAGATCAAACTCCTGTAAAATCACAATCCATTTATTTTATTTTTCCCTATGATATGTCAGGTAAGGACGTATTGAAATGGATTGACATCAACAACCACCATAGTCTTACAAAGTATTATATAATGACATAGACACTAGACTATGTGAACATCCGCCAAAGCTAGCTTTTTAACGTGAGTATAATTAAGTTCAGGATCGAGTAAAGTTTGACTAAGATAGTAGATGACGTGCTCATGGAGCTCATCATCCTCCTGAACCAGAACCATACCAATCGTATCTTTAGACGCAACGATATAAATCAAGTAATCTCTACTGTAGTCGGGAGGATTCAACACCGGCCCCAACACCAAATCTTTCTTCAAAGCATTGAAGGACTTCTGGGCTCACTCATCCCAGATAAAAGGGGTGTCCTTCTTCAAAAGACACATGAAACCTTTAGCGATAGTGGAATAGTTCACTATGAACCTACAAATAAAGTTAGATTTCCCCTGTAGACCCTGAAGTTGTCTAATCGTGCGTAGGGGAGGCAACCGAAGTATTGCCTAACCCTTAAGTGGATCTACCATGATCCCAGTCTCAGAAACTATAAAACCTAAAAGACAACCAAACTTAACGCAAAAGATGCATTTGTGAGGGTTCAACTGGATTCTATAATAACGACATCTTTCAAAAACAAGTCGAACGTGGATAACGTGATCTGCTCTCTCACGAGAGTGAGCAGCAAGATCATCAAGGTAAGCTTCGACTAAGGTCTTAAGATTGTGAAAAGAGAAAGTCATGGCATGCTGAAAGGTTGCTCCGAAATTTTTAAGGCCGAAAGGCATCGTCTGGTATGCAAAGGTACCCCAAGGACAAATAAATGTCATCTTGTGTTGATCCTAGGGTTTGATTTGAATTTGAATATATCTTGAAAATCCGTCCATAAAAGAAAATACTTCGCTGCCTGCACACTCATCGAGAATCTGATCGATGAAAGGTGTGGGAAAGTTATCTTTCAGACAGGCCTTGTTCAAGTCATGAAAATCCATACATACATGGATGGTTCCTTTCTTCTTATCTACAAGAATGAGGTTGGATACCCATTCATTCAAGGGAACTATGTAGATGAAGCCAACGTTAAGTAGCTTCTCCACCTTTGCCTTAATAGCAGGGGCCTTTCGAGGGTTGACAACTCTAAGATGTTGCCGAATAGGTTTAGCATCTGGATAAGTTTTAATCTCATGTTAGACAATACAAGGGTTTATCCTTGGAATATCTTCATAGGACCAAGCGAATATGTCTTGGAATTCCTTGAAGAGCTTGGTTTATATCAGGATTTCTTCTGGCAAACAATCTGCACCGATATTTACATTTTCAACCTTTCCAAGGGTATGAGAGATGTCAATCTGGATGGTAGGAGAAATACTCACCATGTTTCCTTTGGCATAAATTCCATGCGTGTCAAGTGGAACTACTACGTGACCAACTATCTCACTCAAAGTAGATCGAAAGTTGTCTTGTTTGATTCTTTCAAGCAAATAGGAGCATTGATGCATATCATCCCAAGGTTTGTTGGAACCATTCATGGCTTCAATGATGGCTTCATATGAAGGCAAAGTCCCATCGAGGAAATATTGTGAAAAAGACAATGAGGTGGCCCACATAGGCCTAGAAACGAGATCCTCCTTGTTTGTCAATGAGGGAACATGATCAGGATCGACGAAAGAGTCGAGAACAACTTGATACACAATCTCTGCTGCCGATAGTGGCATGGCCATCCCAGCATGCGAATGTCCTTCACAAGACAAAGTCAGGGAAGGTAGGGTCCACGAATCATCAAAATAAGATGTGGGGAAAGGAAAGAACCTCCCAGTCGATACGAGCCTACTAGACATAGCATAAACTTGATGGTTTGGTGCCGAGAAGTCAAAAGTACCCATAAGGGAAGAATACATTCCGACACTGATATTCTCAGTTGTCGGCTAAGAATTGTCGATCACAGGGATCGACTGTCCAAGAGATGCATTAGGACTAGAGCACGTAAAGGATAACTAATCAATCATCATGATCTTCCCTTCATGAGGAAAACAGAGGATACAAAAGATGAATGACATGATGACGATCATAGAATACGTCCAATTGTGACCTAGTAATAGGTTATAATCAAGAGGTGCATCAACTACCTCTACCGTCTTCCCACCTAACTGGACTGGAAAGGCGAGGAGAATATCGTGAGGGAAGAAGGAATGACCATCAAAAGTAGTCAATATGTTTGATGACTTGGAAAGGATCGGGGAACCAAGATATTTCCAACAGGCTAGGGACATCACACACGTAGCAACACCTTCATCAACAACTGCATGTTTGATGGTATACTTTGAATAATCCACATGGATTTGGAAAGGCACATGGTAAGGCAAGAAAGGCTTAACATCTGTGACGTCAAACTTGATAACCTTTGAGCCATTGGGTTCTAAAGATTCTAGAGCAGAGAGTAAGGCATTCCTCTGTGAAGGACACGTTTGGAGTACCTCCAAAGTTGACATTGCACAAGGGGTTTGACCCAGGTCCTCAATAATAGAGTAGTTCTATACGGCTCTAGCATTTGGATTACGGGTAGAGCGTTTAAGTAATCCTTTTGGAATACGAGGCGGTGGCTCTAGTTTCTCAATCTGTAAAGTCATCTCTGGAAGAGGAGGAGATTCTAGACCATAATTAGTTTGTTTAGAACTATAGTCTCGAGATTGAGTGGCTACATCTATTTTTGCATCAACCACATTGATGCATAAACGATCGCCATCTTGCGACTACTGGTTTTTCCCTCCACCAACCACATTTTTGGTGTTTGAGGAGCTCGAGGCTAAGTGTTGATTATGTGGGAATGGATTCATCATCACAACGGGTGATTGAGCTAAAAGGCTCGCAACTTCTGCAAGTTTGAGGCACAAATGGGTAAGGTGATCATCTGTGCAAAGCTTGCAAGGAAAGTTAACCTTACATTTTTCTCCTTTTCCCTCTCTAACATTATTACCCATATTCTCATTATTATTATTGTCCTTGGATTTATTACCATTTTTCCCACCCTTACGGTTATTGCATCCTTTCTTCTTATTCCCTCCTGGTTTCTTGTTACCATTCGGGTTGGTCGACGATTGCACGGAGTGTACATCTACCGACTGAGTGGAATTGGAAGACACAGAAGAGGTTGGTCCTCCTGCATACTGGCTTAAAGACAATTGTTGGCCCTTAACCAATTTTTGAGGATCCTTGGTCATGTTTGACATATTTTGGCACTTCGGCAGGCTGTCGAAGGCAGAGCGCAAGTCGAAGCAGAGATCACGAGATCTCGGCCCCTTGTTTAGGGATTTTTGGGTTTTGGGTTATGTATCGGGAATGAGGATGTCGGCCCATGGGTTTATCCATTTTAGGCCCATTTTGTAATGTATAAATAGAAATTTAGGTGATGTAAGTAAGGGGTGTATGCAATTCTAAGTGAAAAGGAGTGCAAGTGTGTGATACCAAGTGCTAAGTGCAAGAGATAGTTGTACATGCTTTGTGAGACTTGCAGGGCTAAGTGCAAGTGAATGTAAGAGATTGAGTAGAAGCTTTGTGCTGTAACCTAGCTCGGGGAAGGAGGATTTGGGGAGGTGTGAGAAGATCACCTTTCCTATATGGAGTAGGATTTTGTGGCTCTGTGCATGTAGAATATTGACAGAAGATAATAAAAGAGAAGAAGAGTTGGTGGACATAGCCCCAGGCTGGGGGTGAACCACGTATATCCTGTTTTGCTATGCTTTGTGTGACGTATTGATGTGCTATATGTTTACTTGCTTAGTGCTTGATGTAAGATGAATGATAGATAGATCTACGATGCTTTGTGCTTAATAATATGGATGAATTCTAGATCTAACCTATGTGAATGTGCTTAGTGCTTGAATATACTAGATCTTGGTGAATATTGCGATGCCCTGTGATTAAGGTTTTAACTGTGAAGTAGATATTGGTTAAATATTGATGAAGTGTAACTGCTAAGTGCTTTAATAGAATATTGTAATCACATATCTGTGTCCTATCTAAGGTTTCAGACACTGGAGTCCTGCAACCACCCCTGCCTCTACCTTGGGTGAGACTTCATCTTCTTCGTAGGTGTTGCCGAAAGGGCCGGTAGTTAGGGTTTTGTTGGTGCACTCTTGAGCATTGAACCCTGGGTCTTCCCCTGTGCCAACAAATGGTTCCATTGCTGGGACCTGAAACTGTGATTGCTAGGAACTGAAGTAAATAAAAAGAGAAGCTCTATACGTAGATTTGGTGCTGAAGTGCGCAGTATTCTACTTGAAACTGTGATTGCTGGGAATTGAAGAAAAGAGAAAGCTCCGTGCGTAGATATGTTTCCCTAGTGTGCAGTATTCTACTTGACCTGCAAAGCTCTATGCTAAGAAGAGAATTCAGATATGAAGAAAAGAGGTAATATATTGAAGCTTTGTGCTCTGATAAAGGTAAGAACAGTGAAAAAGATTTGATTGAGAAGGTAAGACAAGTGGAAATTTTTATTTCAAAATTATGGATCTAGGTATGTTTGATAAATTTTGTCCTCTAGAAGAAAGAAGGTTTGATATGAGTAGATCTGATAAGAATAGTGAAAGATATGTTACTCCTATGCATAGAAAGAATGTTTGGACTAACAAATGGATGCATGATCCTAGAAATAATTTTGTGCAGGTTAGCTTCTATGATCCTAGTGCGCAATACAGGAAAAGCTGGGGATCATTTAAAATAAAAAGGGGGTTAACCCTTTGTTATAATTGCAGAAGACCAGGACATCTTGCTAAGGAATTCCCTGGTAGAATACCTAGTTGTCTTTGTTGTAAAACTATGGACCATGAAATTTTGGATTTCACGAGAATGATTGCTAAGGTTGAAAGAATGAATATGAGACAAGAAAACCCCAAGGAAGATCAAGAAACTAAGACCATGGTAGAACCCCAGAAAGAATCAGAGAATGTATTGTTACAAATGAAAGAAACCCTAAATGATCACAAAAGTGTCAACTTATCAGAGATCTTCAAAGAAAAAGAATGCATAGAAACAAGAATAGGAGACTTTGACATTGACTGTGTTCTGGATGAAGAAACATAGGTGAATATCATAACAGAAAGATATTGGGAAATTTTAGGAAAGCCTACTATGATTCCTTCATTGGGAGGAATATGATTATTCAGAGGAAAGTTGATAACCCTATGTGGAAGACTCACCTGGATATCTATGAGTGCTCATGGAACTTCGACAGAGGAAGATTTTGAGGTTGTTAAATTTATTCAGAACGACACCCCATTTGCTATGTTACTAGGAAAAACCTGGATTGAGAAGGATCAGATTAGAAGAAAAGAAGAGGAATCCCTAGAACAAAAGAAGAAAGAATTAAAAGATTTCGTGACTAGGAAGATAACGCACTTGATTGAAGAACAAGAGAACAGATCGAAGCTATTTAGAACCAAAAACTTGGATGTTGAAGTTGAAAGAACACAAGAAGACTCACAGAAGAGTGGAGCACCTACCCCAAACAATGAATACGTATTTCCCTTGAACCCTATGAAAGAATATGAACAATGCGAGGTTACTATGCCAAAATGAGATAAGAATCAGAATGGAAAGAGGAATACCGAGACAAAGATCATAGGGAAGAAGGATAGAAATCTTATTAAGAAGAGATAAAACTTACAGAATGTTCCAGAGGGGACTTCGCAGAAGGAAGATTTGCAAAACTGGAACTTCATTGGGATATCAGAACAATGCAACATGGCACTTCGCCATGGTGAAGCGATATAACCGTTGAAGGCACTATGACCGTTAGACCGACACCTCGAATGGTTAGAATAACACTTATGATCGGAAAGCTTGCCATCAGACCGTTGGGACTGCACCGCAACAGACATAACCGCATTGATGAAGGCCTCTTGTCCGTTGGAGTTAAACCCTACATCATTGTCTACTTATTCCGTCGACTATTTCACCGAGATCACTTTTGTGAATTGTATCCAAGCCAACTCATTGCTACCACGCTGTGTTTACTGAGATCGACACATGTTCTATTTCTTTGAGCATCCATTCATCTATTTGAGTTATTCGATCTGGAGCGTGTATGTCGAACGAACTCAACGCAGCTATAAAGTGTGTAGAAGAAGTTCTAATCGATCTAAGGGCCGAGAAAGTAATGTCTCTAGGAATTCAAACCTCATCGATGCGAGTAGTGCAAGCCTCCCCGTCGACTACTCGCAGATTCAGACCATATCGAGCTACAATAGAGAAGAGAACCAAGCATCGAGATGACTTGGCGAATGTGAAGTTAATCCTAACTATCCTTCCTAGCTACATCTCGCCCTTGGCTGGCATGGTGAGTCGTGACAGTGTCCTGAGGGATTTCAATTATACATTGGTTACTGCATACCTCCCGAAGGGGATACGTGCAATTAGAACGCATCAGGATAAGATCGCGACATTGAAATTCAACAAATTCAACCTAGGGGATCATAAGAACCACAATATGCTCACCCCTCACAAATACTTGACTAGGATGAAAGGGAAGAACTTGAAAATAATCCCCCAACCATGGACTATGAACCTCGCGCAGTCCACCATCCTGAATGTGATGAAGATTCCACATTTTGGAAGGCACCAGGAGGTTAATGCCTGTGTTAAGCTCCTACTATCATGTTACCATGGTGGATACCTATGGCTATATAGACACATCACATTCGATCTAACGCTGATCCATTGGATCACTGGATTGAACATGTAGGGACCTAACCCACAGGACTTCTACCCAGGGAAGGCTGCAGATCGCACATTGGCATAGAGGATTAAAGACACATATGGTGATGTAGAAAAGGGGATGCGAGGCTACAAGGTAGCTTCCATCCAGAATGGTGTAGTGCGCCTGGTCTGCCAACTGATCGCAGGAAAGATGGTGAGAAAGAACAGACCTATGCATGTCACAGGGTTCGTTGTTGACATCGTCGACAAATGTGTAGAAGGACTCCAAATGATCTGGGCAAAGTACTTAGTCAACCAGCTCAAGTTGGACTTCTGCGAAGCTCAGGATCAGGGCTATAAGCTCCACTTTAGCTAGTTGCTGATCCTCATAGCATTTACTACCTGGGCTATGCCAGAAGGTGCGATCTTTCCAGAAATTGAGCCATTCGAGCCACTCGCTGCGAAGTTCACCACACTCTGGTACTCGAGCGATATGGGAAAATAGTGGTATTTGAATGCAATATTTCACATGTACTATCTCCAGTTGAAGAGGGCTATTGGGGCTGTCCGTTGTATGACGCCAAACACCCTGCATTGGTTTAGACTCCTCATGAAGTTTCACACATATCGACACTTTATTTATATCACTTCATGTGCAGATGAGCATAAATAAGAGCTTCAGTTGTACTATAAGCTCACAAAGTAGGACCTAGAGGAGATAACCAAGGAATGGTCTGCAAAGATCCTTATCCCTGCTAACCTTGTAGAAATGTCTGGTTCCGAACTAATCGGCAGCTCAGAGGCCACTCATGAAGAACACGACACACCTAGAACCAGGAGAAGAAAGAAGATCTAAGAGGTACAAAACCTGAGCAATGCATCAGAAGAAATTGCTTCAGAGTCACCTGGACGAGGAGGTAGTGATGAAGTAGATAGAGAAGAGACCAATGGAAAAGATGATCAACAGAAGCAAGGTGAAGTAACACCGCCTAGGGATCTTGTTGATGAGACCTATACCTCCAAGAAAAGAAAGGTTTCCCCCACGAAACCTACCTCATGGAATAAATCTAAAGCCACCATGACTAAGCTGTAGACTGTGCTCACACTCAATGACTTTGACTTCATCATCATAGCCGTATCAGATGCTTCACAGGATATTATGCAGAACATCGAAGCCAAGCAAGAAACCATGTATAATAGGATTGAGACATAAATCAGAGTGGTACAACATTCCCTTCAATCCATCCATGCAGTATCCACTGAGCCCCCACCTTAAGAAGAACCAGAGTTGGAAGATGAGCTTGCCCAACTCTGCAAAATAGCTGACGCGACCAAAGCTCACCTTTGTCGAGCACAAGAAGAGAAATAACAGGCTACAATGGCCCTAAAGCAAGCACAAGAGGAAATGGTAGAGCAACGTCGAGTTGGAAACAGGAGAAAGATGATCTCCACACCAAATTCAAAGAGGAGAGAGTGAAGGTCAAACAAGAGAGAGAGAAGTTTCTCGTAGAATAGCTCAGAATAAAAGAAGCATTCAACAGATCACTTCTCTCTATGACCGACTTAGAGCAGAAGGTGGAAGAGCCAGTGGAGCAACAAGTAGCACAGCTTGCAGAAGCTATCCAACAACTTCAACAGAGAATCATAGACATAGAGATAAGAACAATGCCAAGTACCCTACAAGACATGCGAGATAAAAGAGAAGCCACTTCCCGAAGCGTAGTTGAGAGGATCAGAGCATTCTCTTTGGAATGTAAACAACTTAGTAGTAGAAGTGCACAATCCTACGAGCAACTTACTAAAGATTTTGAAGTAAAGGCAATGGAGTCACAACTCCACGAGGCAAAGAAACAAGAAACAACAGTACATGTGCAGTTGAAGCCCCTGTCTGCAATCGAAAGGATGTATCAATCCCAGGAACAATGGATTGATCAACAAAAGGTTCACACCATACAGAGCAAAGTCATGGAAGTGACTCAGAGGCTCCAACCAGTCCAAGACGAAGCGTGCCAACTGTTTGACAAGATTGAAGACCGAGGAGTAGAGCTATAACAAATAGTCACTGCAGTCAAGAAACTCTTAGAGGGATCTGTCAACGAAGTAGTTATCCAAGAGTTCATTGACCAGGAGGCCTTGGCACAACAACAGGTTGAAGCAGCTCGAGCCAAGCTCGAGGATTTTGAAGCAGAGATACCTGAACCATAGTGACTTGGGACGAGTCACAGGTGAGTGTTGGGGGAATGTTGGCCCTTGACAAAGTTTTGAGGATCCTTGGTCATGTTTGACCTATTTTGAGACTTCAACAGGCTATCGAAGGCGGAGCACAAGTCGAAGTGGAGATCGCGGGACCTCGACCCCATGTTTATGGATTTTTGGGTTTTGGGTTATGTAACGAGTATGAGGATGTCAGCCCATGGGTTTACCCATGTTTAGGCCCATTTTGTAATGTATGAATAGAAATCTAGGTGATGTAAGTAAGGGGTGTATGTGATGCTAAGTGAAAAGAAGCACAAGTGTGTGATACCAAGTGCTAAGTGCAAGTGATAGTTTTACATGCTTTGTGCATGCTGTGTTAGACTTGCAGGGCTAAGTGCAAGTGACTATAAGAGATTGAGTGGAATCTTTGGGCTGTAACCTAGCTCGGGGAAGGAGGATCTGGCGAGGTGTGTGCAGATCTCTTGTCCTATGCAGAGTAGAATTTTGTGTCTTTGTGCATGTAGAAGATTTACATAAGATAATAAAAGAGAAGAAGAGTTGGTGGACGTATCCCCAGGTTGGGGATGAACCATGTATACCCCGTGTTGCTATGCTTTGTGCGATGTATTGATGTGTTATGTGTTTACTTGCTTAGTGCTTTGATGTAAGATGAATGATAGATATATTTGCGATGCTTTGTGCTTAATAATATGGATGAATGCTAGATCTAACCTATGTGAATGTGCTTAGTGCTTGAATATACTAGATCTGGGTGAATATTGTGATGCCCTATGATTAAGGTTTTAACTGTGAAGTAGATACTGGTTGAATACTGATGATCTGTAACTGCCAAGTGCTTTGATAGAATATTGTAATCACAGATCTGTGTCCCAACTAAGGTTGTAGAAACTGGAGTCCTGCAACCACTGCTGCCTCTACCTTAGGCGAGACTTCATCTGCTTCACAGGTGTTACCGAAAGGGATGGTAGTTAGGGTTTTGTTGGTGCGCTCTTGAGTGTTGAACCCTGGGTCTGCCCCTGTGCCAACAAAAAATATTTCAACTAGTTTGTCACCGAGTTTGTGGAATTTACATTGGTGGAACCTACAATGCCATCGACATGAGGTCTGGGATTTTTCATAGGGTTGTAAGTAGACTGTGGTGCGTCAAGAAGAAGATGGCATAACATCCCAGACTGAGCATAAATAAAATCTAACAACTGGGCCCTAAAGATCGTTTCCTCAGTGGTAACCCTGAAGGTAGCAATTTCCTTCGAGATAGGAGCATATAAAGACTTAAGAAACTATTCTACAATAAAGGTCAGTTGTATAGGGTTCTTAATCAACCTCTTCCATCTACGCCACTCTTGGATATGGTTCAAGATATGAGTGGCAGTATCATGGCATAAAGTTGACAAAAACTCTAAGCCAACATCATAACGAATGGGCAACTGGAAGTGGTTAAGAAAGACCATTACCACCTGGCTAAAAGTCCCATATTCCCCCTTGGGTAGCTCAATATACCATTTCGCAACAACTTCGATGAGGGTGTGTTAAAATAATCTCAAATGAATAGAGTCATCATTAAGGGAGTTTGATGATTCACGAAAGGTGAAAGGTAGTGGCATGATCACCAGGATCCTCTCCATTCTTACCCTCAAAATTTTGGATGTCCGAAGGAAGTTTGGTGGAGATCGGGGGCCATGTAGTGTTAATATTATGGTAGCTATGGGAGGTATTTACCCCCACGTGTGAACCTGATGAGAATACAAGATTCTAGGAAGCAAGAGAAACCCTAATGAATTGGCTAATAACCCTAGAAGCCTTGTCAGCTCAAGAAGATAATTTATATTAGGCTATTAGCCTCCAAGAGAAGAAGTCGGCCATAAATAATAATAATATACTGAACAGACACTATCCAGAAGGAGAAATCGGCCCCAACAAATATGGCAGAACCAGTGTAAATACAAGGCACCAGTTCTCATTTGTCACATCTCAAGACTGCAGTTTTCCCAGTTGGTGTGCACTGCAGTTGCAGTTGGTGTGCAGGTTTGGAGGAGGGTTGCAGGTGCAGCTACAACAACAGCTAGTTTCAGTATTGGCTTGAATATCTCTTGGCTAGGGTTTGGAACATCTGATCAATCTTTTGTGTTGCGCTATCCTTGGGGAGAGATGCACTGCTCTTTGTTTGGCTATCTAGCCTAGGGTTTGCTTCCGGAGGAATTCTCAGGTCAAGGTTAAGGTGCTTAGAGGGAGGCTTCGGCCTGTGGTTGGGTGACAGGGGTATTGTCAATGGTAAAACGAGCACACCATCTTATATATTCTAACAGGTTATGGGCCCACACCCCTTTAGTCAGCCTAAAACGCTGGAAAGAAACATAGCCACTAGATATTGAGCTCGTTGAGGAACTGCCACTAGGGTTACTAGCAGGAGCAACTTCCAAAAGAACTGCAGCTAGGGTTACCAGCAGAAGTAGTTGCAGAAACCCTAAACCTCTTGTCGAGGCACCTTAAGTGACGAGATTGACCTAATCTCCGGATAGATCAGTGTGTCCTAGCCCAACACCTCCTGGTACTCTTAGAAGGAAAATACGTGAAGTTTGGATTTTCGGTCAAATCTAGGGTTTGACCAAGACAAGCTAGCCATGATGAACTCTATGAAGTCTGAGAACAAGCTAGAAGGAGCCTCTAACTTCAGAGCATGGAATACAAGTATTGACCTCATCCTTGCTAAGAATAAAGTGTTGGACATTGTGAAAGGAAAGATCGTGAAGCCAGAGTTTACAGAAGGAGAAGAGAAGGAACCACAGAACATTGCAACTATGGAGAAGTTCAAATACATTGACATCAATGCCATGAGTATCATAGTGGATTTCATAAAATACCACTTGATACCCTACATCTCCCATCTTGACTCATCGAAGAAGATGTATGATGCCCTAACTAATCTCTTCTTAGTTAGAAACATTGGACAAGTTATGAGTCTGAAGAATGAGCTCCGTAACATGAAGATGAATGAAGATGACAACATAACATCATACTTTGTAAGGATATCCCAGTTAAGAGATCAACTACAAGCTATTGAAGAGATCACTTCAGAAAAGGAATTGGTGAACATAGTACTCAATGGACTTCCCAAGACATGGGATGCATTTTCCGCAAGCATGAACACAAGGAAGGAGTACCCGACATTTGAAGAACTTTGGACTTGTTGTGCTTAAGAATAATCAAGGATCAATGGAAAAGAGAAACCTCAAAAGAAGTACGATGATCAAACCTTCACAACAAGATTCAAGAACTTTAGAAACAAAAAGAAGTTCGGTTCAAGGAAGAAGCCAAATCAAGAGAAAGACATTTCATAAATACAATGCTTCAACTGTCAGAAGTACGGTCACTATAGGAATCAGTGTCCCGAGCTAAAGAAAAGGAAGAAGCAACACAAAGCATCGATTGCCGAAGAAAAGGAACCGACAAAGAAGACTAAGTAGGATGGAAGAGATTTCTTCTACTAAAAGGTAACAACACTCTTCTTATTTTCTTGTACATATCTTACTTGCATCGTCTTTGTACACATCTTGTATATCTATCTCTTGGAAAAGAATGTGTTCCAAGAAGAACTATACCTATGAAAGAACAACAAGATAAGAATGAATATCATTAGATAACACACATGAAGGGATGAAATACAAATCATGTGAAAGCTATTACAAGATAAGCCAAAATCAGAATCAATCCTGAAGAGACTTAGAAGTCAAACATTAGGAGAAATTGGGGAAAGACTTATGACGACAACTAAGATAGAAGTGTGGACTCTGTTAAGACAAGAGAGCCAACTATATATTGCATAAGACAATAAGGCTGCAGATGGAAGCGTGGACTCTATTATATATTGTAAAAGACAATAAGGACAGAGACAGAAGCATGGACTCAGTCAGACGAAGGGAGCATATTATATGCACTTATACATGAAGCAAGGATTAGGAGGGAGCTAATCCTATGATCCATTGAAAATGATGAAATGTATATATCCATGGTAGCAACCATGAAAGACAGTACATGTAGAGCTCAACCGCAAAAGAAGCCCTCTTCAAAGAGAAGCCTTAAAACATTCCTGGTTGTCCATCCAGATCCGTGATCCTATGATGAAAGGTAGAAGTGGAATATCTAAGGCATGGAATCTATAAGAAACTCCATGGACCCAAAAGTAAAAGAAAAACATGAAGAGGAGCATAAGGATTCTAGAACAACCAGTCATTCTATCAAGAATCACAAGATTACTAGCCTGATATGAACTCACTAAAAGCAATCAAGCAGAAGAACTGGAATTCGTGATGAAGAACAGTGTACGGAAGACTTATGAATGAAAGCATTGTGAGATCCAGAACCAGAGGTTCTCTCAGATGGAGGGAGAAGACTATGATGATTGATTATTCCAGTACACCAGACTTATCTCTATATAAGTCATTATATTA
>ML784354.1:805731-817119 GCA_009831015.1 Picea engelmannii
AGGGAGCATTTATCTTTGTAAAAGTCCAGATTGGACAGATGCTTTCCTGTTCGGAAAGTGGATTGAGATTTCTGACGGACAGTGGCTTCCCATTGTAGTTAACATGGGAGGCAGACTGATTGCTGATGTATCATAGACAACGAATTCTCATTATGGGCAGTGGTCTAGGACAGTCATTCTTCTTGGCAGTCACTCTGTGTAGTGGTCAAGTAGAATGGTTCGCCTCGCTGGGCAGTCATTCTTTCGAAGTTCACAGTTGTGAGAAGTTTCGAAGAATCGTCCGTTTTGGAGGTTGATGCAGGATAAACATTGCTTGAGGGCAGACTCATTCTCTCCAGGTTACACTTTGTTTAGTGTCGGAAGAATAGCCTAGGGTGGGGAATGGTCTAGACAATTACTCCTCGAGGGAAAACTCATTCTCTCTATTCTACACCTTGTTTGGTGTCAGAGGAATGGCCTAGGGTGGGGAGTAGTCCAGGCTCAACAATCAGGGACAATTATTCCTTGAGGGCAGACTCATTCTCTCCATGTTACACTTTGTTTAGTGTCGGAAGAATGGCTTAGGGTGGGGAATAGTCCAGGACAGTCATTCCTTAGGGCAGACTCATTCCCTCCAGGTTCCACTTTGTTTAGTGTTGGAGGAATGGCCCAGGGTAAGGAATGGTCCAAGCATTTCTCAAGGGCAGACTCATTCTCTCTAGGCTACACTTTGTTTAGTGTCGGAAGAATGGCCCAGGGTGGGAAATGGTCCAGGTTCAGAAATCAGAAACAATCCTTCTTCCTTGGTTGAAAAGAATGGGGCAGATAGCCTATTATTGATATTCTATATTGAGGGCAGACATTCTTTCAGATCTCACAGATGTGAGTGAAATATTGGCCCAGATGATTATTATTGGTGTTATATATTGAGGGCAAACATTATTTCAGATCTCACAGACATGAGTGAAAGATTGGCCCAGATGATCATTGTTGATATTCTATACTGAGGGTAGACACTCTTTCAGATCTCACAGACGTGAGTGAAAGATTGGCCCAGTTGATTCAGTTTTTATGATAACATTGTTTCTATGTAGATGAAGACTACTGTGGTGGCATACATTCTTTTAGATCTCACAGATGTGAGTGAAATATTGGCCCAGATGATACAGTTTTTATCATAACATTGTTTCTATGCAGGATTCTCTCAGATGTTTGTTATGAAGACTATATGATAGTAGATGAGGACTACTATAGTGAATGTGTCTCACTCCTCGCAACTATACGTTGTTGATCAAGTACTTGTGTGTTACTTGATGTGGTAGTTAAGCACTGGATTGTAGTTGTGTACTACTATGAATAGACACAGGTGTGTTGTATCCTTGTTCTAATTTCCTTGAAGACTATCAACATATTATTGGAGATGATCATTTAGATGAATGATGAACAGAGATTTTCCAGACGGAAAACAGTTCAGAGCTTTCACTCCTCCTGTATCACTCCATGGTGAGAGTGAATTATCCAGCATCATATCTAACTACTCAAATGAAGTATGGTTTTGAGAGATGATGCAGTTGATGGTGATGGTGATGCTCATGATCTAGTCATGAAATAGTCTAGATGACTATATTGATGCTACCAGGTAAATGGTATGTTTTGTGCTCAAGTCCATTACCTGTAAATACCTCTCTAGCTAGGAGGGAGTGTTAATATTATGGTAGCTGTGGGAGGTATTTACCCCCACGTGTGAACCTGACGAGAATAGAAGACTCCGGGAAGCAAGAGAAACCCTAATGAATTGGATAATAACCCAAGAAGGCTTGTCAGCTCAAGAAGATAATTTATATTAGGCTATTAGCCTCCAAGAGAAGAAGTCGGCCATAAATAATAATAATATACTGAACATACACTATCCAGAAGGAGAAGTCGGCCCCAACAAATCTGACAGAAACAGTATAAATACAGGGCGCCAGTTCTCATTTGTCACATCTCAGGACTGCAGTTTTCCTAGTTGGTGCGCACTGCAGTTGCAGTTGGTGTGCAGGTTTGGAGGAGGGTTGCAGGTGCAGCTGCAACAACAGCTAGTTTCAGTATTGGCTTGAATATCTCTTGGCTAGGGTTTGGAACATCTGATCAGTCTTTTATGTTGTGCTATCCTTGGGGAGAGATGCACTTCTCTTTGCTTGGCTATCTAGCCTAGGGTTTGCTTCCGGAGGAATTCTCAGGTCAAGGTTAAGGTGCTCGGAGGGAGGCTTCGACCTGTGGTTGGGTGACGAGGGTATCATCAATGGTAAAATGAGCACACCATCTTATATATTCTAACATGTAGGACTATGAATCATAGGGTCATTCATTAACTTAGCCAAATCTGGTAGATTAAGCATGGCCAGAAAAGGGAGAGGGGGTTGTGACATCTAGCCCCATCCTTGCGGGAAAGATTTCTCTTGTGGATTCAGAGGCCATCCAGGGTTTTGGTAAACACCATGGCCCTGTTCGACATTATAAGGCCCTCCTTTGGGCTGATTCATATAAGGTTGGTTGGGCATCATTCTAGCTGGAATGTTCTATTGAGGGTTATAGAAATCTCCCCCAACCGGATTAGATCCAGGTTGGGGGTTTCCCAAAGCGTGAAACTAAACTCCCCTAGGTTGGAAACCGGAGGATAGAGGTAGATTCTTCATGCCAAATGTATTGGTAGGAATCTGCACCAAGGAGGTAGGATTGTAAGATGAAACTTGAGCCGAAGTTTATCCTCCAGGTTGACTATTCCACCTAGAAGTAGGATGATTGGACCCAGGGTTAAAAGCAGGCATACCTCCCATATTAGGAGTCATTTGAGGGATTTGAAATCCACCAAATGAAAAAGGAGTGTAGGGAGGTGTATTGCCCCCAAGTCCAGTGCTAGCATTAGGTCCAGCAACTGGGATGGAGTTCAAAAACTTCGGAGTGAAGTTAGGAATACCATAAGAAAATGGACTAGAATCCATAGGGATGGACTGAACATTGTATCCCAGTGAGTGGCCAAGAGACCCAAAGGGGTTCGAGGCGGTAGCATGAGCATTAACTATAGGTTGGGCTATAGTAATAATAGGTGCCTCCAACACTACGACCATAGATGTTGCAGGAGTCAAAGGTGTGCCATTAACTATAGTGGGTATGAGAGTCGAAGGGATCCTAGAATTTTGAAGACCAGGTTCATTACTCATCCTCGTAGAATCAAAATTTTGAACGATGGATGTGTGTGTACCACGTATAATGACTCTACACCTTTTAGAAGGAAAGGACACAAAATTCGGTGGTAACTGTAACAAGCGACGTGACTGATGGGGTTGCTGGTCTGATTCCACGATGAGTTAAAACTCTAAACATAAAATATATCCTAAGGCGAACTAGTAAGCAAAGAGCACACCAAAATTCAAATGACCAATATGCATGCAAATGACGTAAAGTGGCTGAGTGGCCTCCATCCCTATAGAAGGTATATCTCATCCAAGAGGGCCCTGAGACTCCCCGCTAAAGATCAAGGTAACAAAATCGGTTATAGAATCCCTTGTGGGATTAAAAACCATGGTTAGATCCCCCTAGAGAGGTAATCCTCCATAAAGGTCGTGAGCTGTCCGACCCCTATCTGACCCAGGGTACTAACAGAATAACCTCTGCAAGTAACCTATGAGATACCTAAATCAAGCAACTAATAAACCACTGTATAACTGATGCACAGGTGAGAATTCGTAAGTCCAGATCACCATATGGGTAGGGTAGCAAATCCAAAAACCTTGAAAACACCATCTCTCACGGAGGTATGGGCACTAGAAAGATCCCCAAATATGAATAAATCCACAGAAATATCTCTAGCGCTAGGCGAGTATCTGGGGGATATCCCTTCAACTAACTTTGCGCAACCTCATGATTAACTCTGGTTTGAGCAGAGCCTCCTAATCTTACCAATTATACAATGGACTTATCAACTCCCTTACTCAGAAACATATGTTGATTTAATTTCCTTGGAGAAGTTTACTCACAAAATCCTATTCCAAGGCACTAAATCCTAGGCTAGTTTGTGCACCCTAGAAAATAAAATCGTTACTAATAAATTTTAAATTATAGCGTTGATTTTATGGCCGTGATGACTAAAAAAGGTATGGTGATGAAACTCATGGTGTTATGACTCTGCAAAAAATTAAATATGAAAATAATGCAAAGTCTAACTTTAACTTTTAATGTATGATATGCTCCTAAAAGCGATGCAATTTTCAAATTCAACTTTGTGATTCAGAAGTAAAAAATGAAATCTTTCACTGTATGCACTAAGATAATGATAAAAACTCAAAAGACAAAAGATGCCAAGCAATGAAAAATGCCTATTTTTTTGTATTTTCAATATACCGAAATTGAAAATGCATGGATTGAAAAGTAACTTGATATATAGCCCTACTGTGTATAAAAGAGGGATAACTCAAGCATGATATCAAGTAATAAAACACCCAACCCAATGTACAAGGACAATAAACATGAAAAAATGAAGAGAAAAAATTCACCCAAAAATTCAACCAAAAGAGGGTTTCCTGTCATCCCATAGGTACTCAACAGGCACTATAGAGACCTAAGAAGGCTCAACAAGCATCAAATCCCACCCAAAAAACACCACACCAAGAAAACAGGTAAGGAGAAAAGGTGTACGCGACTGTTTGAAAAAACATAGTGTATATACACAACTAGCAGTGATACAACCTGCGTGTATACCCGACTGTCAAGCAAAAAGGCACATATATGCTTTGAAACAAGGCCAGGCAAGGGAGAAAGGCTAAAAACTCAGACCCAAAGTGAATAGGAGCTGTCAAGCAATGATATGACAAGAACCACAATAGAAATGAGAGCAATCTAAGGAGAAAAGTACTTCAAACCCTAAGAAAGAAGATTCATCCCCAATATGGTCACCAATTCTGTTACGAGGAAAATATCTCTATGGCTAGGGTGAACCACAAAAAATAGGTATGATTGTAGAAATTGACTCAATTCCAACATATTCTATATAAACTAATGTGCAAGAGAAGTAAGAAAGAGGCTTACCTTGTCCAAATGTTTGATGATGTCCATCATTGAGCACTTTGACCCAAATATTTATACCTGCAACAAGTTATCAACAAATAAGAAGAGAAATCATATAGTGATGATATAACATGTTAGAACATTAGATAGCATAATCCATCAATATACAAAACAAACATGCCCATGGATCATAACACATATATTTGCAAGATATCAATTGGACGGGAAATGAGTATTTCTATTAATAAATGATCAAAAAAAGTGAAAACATTACAGACTTCCATGTCATCATGGTTCAGAACCAAGAAACCGAGTTCCTTCCAACTGAGCCTCCACCACTTCAATCCTCCACCAAAGGAAAACTCATATAAGGGAGACAAAGAGGTTTTCCATCAATAAGGGAATAGCTTGGGTGTTGAACACTGTGTTCAGACTTAAAGGACAAAGGGATGCAGACTCAATAATGAAGTAATAATTTCTCCAGAGCAACTTTGCTCTCAAATTTGAATTCTCTCCCTTTTTTCCATAGCTCAGAATTGGCTTCTTTATAGCCTTCAAAATGAAACTGAAGGGCCGAGTCAGAACATTTCTAGTATATGGAAGGCCAAGGATCAGAGATCTCCTATCATGACATGGAAACATGACATTTAATTTTGATTTTCTGGCACAAATCTTGATGTACGTGGGATGTAGTCGAGAAGCCAACATATACGCTTGTTGTATAGCTTTCGAGGTGGGTACAAGTGGAAAAATATTTGTTTTTTTCTCTGGATTTATCAATCAGGGAAAGTAAGTCTGTGTGGGGGAATATAATAAGGCCCTCTCTGCAAGATTGCATAGGGTGAGGCAAATCTTGCTATAACAATGCCTTAACTCGTTCTGCTCTAGGTCTCTTAACTCTAACACTCCTTTGGATTCATTCCATACACTATCTGAAATGGACTCTTTCCAGTTCTTCTATTTACTGAGTCATTGTATGCAAATTCCACTTGTGCTAAAATTTGATCCCACTTGCTATGGTGTTCAGTGACCAAACTTCTAAGCAAATGTCTTAAACTTTGATTCACCACTTTGTCAGTGTTTCATGGAAACCTGCATAGGAGATCTAGCTAAAGCAAGTACAAACAAAGCTTATCAAGAAAAGAAGAGAGATTCAATATGGAAGAATGAGAAAATATATTCACACTACTCCAATGAGATGATGATTGATACATAGATCATGATCAATATGATACAATGAATGAGTGGAATACACTCATATATAGGGCAAAGCATTCCATAATTAAGAAAAACAATCAAGCAATTAGCTTTCCTTAGGAATGCATGCATGCTACACTCATATATAGGGCAAAGCATTCCATAATTAAGAAAAGAAATCAAGCAGTTAGCTTTCCTTAGGAATGCATGCATGCATAATAATGATGGTAAAAATAGAAAGTCTAAAAATAGAACTAGTCAGTTAACTCCCAATGAACTAGTGTTACTCCCACTAAACTAGTGTGTCGAAAATAGAAATTTCTCCAACACCCCCCTTGAACATCACTATGGAGTAAAAATGAGTCCCGATTACTAGGCCATTTTAGGTACTCATGTATAATGCAACTAATGAACACTGAATAAAAGTGAGGAAAGAGGGAAAACCAGGTGGGAACAAAACCCCCCCTCAAAAGATAATGTATCAAAAGAAGAAAATGACAGCTTCTAGGTAACTGTGTTCTTCACTGCAAGACGATCCCGTAAAGTCTGGAACTTCTACTCATTTAAAGTCTTCGTGAAGATGTAGAAATATTTATGGATCTGATGAAGTCCTTTGGCAACCTTTCTAGCCTTGTACTTCTTGATCCTGTGGACCCATCTGCACCTGAAAATATTCCTTTTTGGTGGACGTGGAACCAGATTTCAAGTCTGGTTCTATAGTAGTGAGTCATACTCCTTCTGCATGGATGCTTGACGTAATGGATTTCCCACAACCTTGTAGTTTTGTGGATGAGTAGATTGAACCATATAGAAATGCATGGGCATCGTAGGTTCTGAAGCTGAAAATACATGAGAAGGCTCCTCATGCTGAGATCGAGTCCTCCTTGAATCTAATGGATTCCCTGTAAGGTTGCCTACTGCCTGAAGTGTGGTATGTGCCTTCTTGGGCATTTGCTGAAGCTTCGACACTGGCTTCTTATCTGGATGTACTACCTGCTTATTTCCATGTATAGAATCAGAGTGTATGGAATCATCTCTGATGTCTGAAACTAATGGAATAACATGAGTATATGCATGTTTTAGTGGAGGTGCATGCAAAGTACTCTCCTTATGTGTAAGTAGAATGGAGGAGTCATCATCAGAAACCTTAGTGAATTTATACAACCTTGACTTGTGATCCACCTAACCAATTGCAATAATGGAATTGTCATGCATGTCAATTACTAAAGCTAAATCTGAAGTAAATTCAACCTTGTTTCCTTTCTGAGTGATCTGATAAATTGAGAGAAGATTCATAGAAATCTTTGGAACATGTAAAACCTTCTCAAAAATGCCATTGCGGAGTTCCACTCTTTCTTCTCCTGCTACTGCTACTGGAGTATCATCCCCCATGAGAATATGGGGTCTTGAGAATGGACTCAAGGAGGAGAAAACTTCCTCTTTCGCTGCCATATGATGGGTTGCATCAGAATCTATAATCCATGAATCAGATGAGGAATTAATTGCAACAAGAGCATGATGATTACCTTTCTTAGGAGCAAGATCTTCTTCTTTTTGCTTCTTGACTCCCTCTGGAATGAAGTTTCCAAGGTTGTTCTGTTGAAGTGCATGTGCCATAAGATCGATCCGTTTCTTCATGCATGTGGATTTTTCATGATTCGGTTTATTGCAGTAAGTGCACTGCTTTCCCTTCTTCTTCTTCTTCGAATTTGAAGAGTCTCTGGAACCTGAAGAATTGTTGAAGGGTTTGGAATATCCCTCCTTCCTGTTCTATTTGGATGACCCTTTTCCATCATGCATGGTGAATGCATGTACTTTGGGATCTTTCATGAGGCCCATCTGTATGAGTTTTGTCTGCTCTTGTGTAATAGACTCAATGAATTGAGCCAACGTAGGCATTTTCCAATTTGTTCCAAAAAGACATCTGCCAGAATGAAAATTGGAGATAGATGTAGTGTATTTTGGTCCTAGCTTGGTCAATATATTTAGAATAAGTTGTTTCTCTTGTGTAGACTTATCAATACCACATTCACCCAAGCTCAATAGCAAATATTTAAATTTAGTAAAAAAATATTGTATATTATCAAAACTTTTAGGGTCAAAGGTATTCAACTCTACCTCAAGCATATGACCTTGCATCTCATCTTGCTTTCCAAAGAGTCCTTCCAAGGTGGTCCAGATCTTGTTTGGAGTCTCTCATGTGGCAACATGGAACCACAAATCAATGGATATTAATTCAAGAAGTAGTCATGTGGCCTCATCCTTACGGTTCACCCATCTCATCTTCTCAATCGTCGATGTAGGTTCTGTTTCTGTCACCATCGTCAAATTATACAATCCTTTTCTTTTGAGTTGGAATGTCGCCTTGGGATTCCAATCAAAATAATTGTATGGTGTGAGGATTACCACCAAGTTTGACTATATAATAGTTGTCATTTCCGTCTCTCCCATTTTTGAGAAAATGGTGAGGAATCTCGCCGAATGGTTGAAAATCCACTTCCAAAATGGGCCTATTTACTTTCATTGTGGGCCATTTCCTCCAAAACGTAATATTTTGGGAGCAATGAATGTGGAAAGGTATGGCCATGGATTTGTATCAGTTTCAAGAGGCTATCTTGCAGCTCACTTTCTGATAAAACGGTAAAGAATCTCGCCAAACGGTTGAAAACCCACTTCCAAAATGGGCCGATTTACTTCACCATGAGCCATTTCGTAAAAACAGTAGTACTATGGGAGAAAAAATTGCCGAAATTTATGACCACGGATTTATCTCGTCGAAACTCAATTTTCCTTATTCTTTGGTTTGTCTGGCTTGCTCCAAGCAACATAGCTCTGATACCATGTCAATGTTTCATGGAAACCTACATAGGAGATCTAGCTAAAGCAAGTACAAGAAAATCTTATCAAGAAAATAAGAGAGATTCAATATGGAAGAATGAGAAAATATATTCACACTACTCCAATGAGTTGATGATTGATACATAGATCATGATCAATATGATATAATGAATGAGTGGAATACATTCATATATAGGGAAAAGCATTCCATAATTAAGAAAAAAAATCAAGCAATTAGCTTTCCTTAGGAATGCATGCATGCATGCATAATAGTGATGGTAAAAAATATAAAGTCTAAAAATAGAACTAGTCAGTTAACTCCCAATGAACTAGTGTTACTCCCTTTGAACTAGTGTGTCAAAAATAGAAATTTCTCCAACACACTTCAGTCTGTCCATATGTTTGCGGGTGATATGCAGAACTAAAGGATAGTTCTGCTCCCAACTTCTTCCACAACGTCCTCCAAAAATGACCAACAAATTTGGTGTCCCTATCGTAAACAATACTCCTGGGCAATCCATGGAGTCTCACAACCTCTTTGAAAATCAAATTTGCAATGTGCATCGCATCACTGGTCTTCTGGCATGGGAGAAAGTATGCCATCCTCGAAAAAAAGTCGACTACCACAAATATGGAATCACTTCCTCTTTGTGTTCTTGGCAATCCTAACACAAAATCCATGCTTATTGCATCCCAAGGCCTCTCTAAAATAGGCAATGGTTGATACTGTTATCACACTAAATTGCCTTGGGTCTTTTAGTTTGTTTTCATTCCTTTTAAGACTTCTAAATTGCCTTGGGTCTTTTAGTTTGTTTTCATTCCTTTTAATCCTTAGATTTTAATTTTCTTTTAAATTTTCATCCCTTTATTAGTTTATGTTTGGTAGGACCCCTTAGATGATTAAAGTTTTGAGTCTTATCTCTAGTTTGATCCTCAAATTGGTTTTTGATCCTTGAACCATTTTAGCTCATGGTTTATTTTTTGGTCCCTTTCATGACTTGTCTCTAGGTCAATCCCTCCCATGATTAGACTGATGTGACACACCTCTCTCCTCACTCATGACCTCATAATCATGCCTCATCATCCTTGCTTACCTATCTAATCATTTTTTGAATTGGAAACACTACCTACTCATTAGGCAGTTCCGTAGCACCTATCCAGTTCATCATACTCCCACCTCAATTCATGATTGCCACGACTGATGTCATGTCCCTTGTTTTCAGTGCCAACATTTAGTTAAAGATGCTTTCCATATATTTCCTTTACGAGCCCTGGTAACAATTTATAATTTTGAAAGGCTCGACAGTGATGTGTTGTGCAAACTCACAAGTTTTGATCAGGTGACAACAAGGCAACCAAGTTTGAGACTGAAGTGGGTTTGAGGAACAAAGTTTTCACAATCTCATATTGAGATTTTGTTGGAGATTCCAATAGGTGTCTACTCCACAGGTATCCCATGTTTCCCCCCTCTGCATATTAATTTTCACAAGAAATTTGCACTCAGGTTTTGGTTTGCCAAGTTTGCATAGTTGTAAGGGACTCGTCTTTGCATGATAGCCTTGTATTCTTTCTTTTTAAGACCTGTATCTTCATTGCCTGTGTCTAAATTAGTTTATTGCTTCCTGCCTTAGCCATTGAAATCGCAAGCCTATAAATAACCTATCCTCTGTGTATGTGTTGCGCTACCCAGAGGCACTGCTTAAACCCTCTCTTCCTCCCTTTCTTCCTTTCATCATTGGAGTTTAGCATTTTTTACTCATAGAAAAGAGCCAATTTCATATTGCCCCTCACTATTTACACTCTAGAGTATCTGTACAACCTAAGGGTATAATTCCTAAAGTCGAGCTTGGCTTACTAGCATTAATCTATCTAAAAGGGTCAGCCTTATATATTTGAAGCCTGATTCAAAGCCTTCTTGGTCATTACCATCCCTTAAGCCTCTTAAAACCCCTCATTCTGAGCCATGGAGACTCCTCAATCGAGGAAGACTCACAAAGGTGGTGTCATAACCCTATAATTCATAGGATCATCTGGTGATTGGAAAAATTTCACTATGGATGTATTTTGGCTTGCAAATAATGTTTCATTTTTGCAAATCATTTTCAAGGAAAGGAAAAGAAAATAAAATTCATGATTTTTGACGCTGAGTGGTGTTTCCTAACCCCATGGAGACAAAAAAAAGGGAATCAACGCACAAAAATCACAAAAAGCACTAAACCTATGTTTTTGCTGCATTTGCGCCTAGAGGATAAAGAATGCGCTTAGATTGACGGTCGATCTAGCTGTGCGTAGATCAATGTCTGATAGTGGATTCCAGTCCCCCTTGAG